>BQNB010051355.1:1856-41034 GCA_026074375.1 Tanacetum coccineum | reverse complement strand
GTATCAAAGTATAAAATCGATCGAATGAGTGATTGAAACCCTTAATCGAAGTATTTATGCAATCACCCTCAACAACATTAACTTAAACTGGCAGCATTAACTAAGACTGGCAGTAGTAAGTGTATGCTTGGCAGCATTAACTTAACCATCAGTAGTAAGTTTATGCCTAACAGCATTAACTAACACTGGCAGTAGTAAGTGTATGCCTAACAACATTAACTTAACCGGCAGTAGTAAGTTTATGCCTAACAGCATTAACTTTGAGTCACCAGCATTAACTCCAAGTTTGTTCCAAAAAGCATTTCCATCATCAATTTGATTCTCACAAGCTCTCTTTCTGTTTTTATTCTCACTATATCTCTTAATTCTTTTTCTCACTGAGTCACTCTATCTGTTTTTGTTTCACACATCTCTCTTTTTGTTTTTCATTCTCACTAATTTCTCTCATTTCTTTTAGCTCACCAATTCACTCTATCTGTTTTTGTTTCACACATTTCTCTTTCTGTTTTTCATTCTCACTAATTTCTATTATTTCTTTTAGCTCACCAATTCACTCTATCTGTTTTTATTTTCACACATCTCTCTTTCTGTTTTTCATTCTCACTAATTTCTCTCATTTCTTTTAGCTCACCAATTCACTCTATCTGTTTTTATTTTCATACATCTCTCTTTTTGTGGATGACCTGCACATAAAATAACGAAATTAGTTTCCTTTGGGGACCCAAGCCATCACGGACTTAGATCTGCCTCGTGCATCAACATAATTATGTCTCTTCAAAGTAATTGATGCACTATTAAGTTTGGTAGGTCTCCAAACCCAACATGCTGAGGCCTTAACAACATTAACCTGATTTTCCCTCACAGCTTTAACTACTACTGAATTTGGCCTAGCAGTATTAATTGCTTTTGGCCTAGCAGTATAAAATTTTCCCTTAGCAGTATTAACTTTTTAGCTAGAATTTTTGTTAGTTAATGCTGTTTTTGTTTGATAGGGCCTCTTTACAGTTGATTGTGATGATTTAGAAAAATGTGACATTAGTCTAGCACTATAAACTGTAGTTTTGGGATGAGCATTATTAACAGGCCTAGCAGTATTAAGTGATCTTAGGCCAGTTTTCATTAAAACTGCTCTTGGAACTATGTTCCTTTGAGCACTAGGGTGAGTCTTTTTAGCAGAATAATTGTAATTCACCCTTGTATAATTATTCTCAGATACCACCCTTTCCCTTTGATGGTAATTGCAGTTAGCCTACACATGGTCAAAACTTCCACAGACAAAACAAGCTTTATTGTACATCACAAAGTCACTTCCTAGCTCTTGGGACTTCTGGTTATTCCAGTTTCTTTGATTTCCCCTAGGACTTTGTGACATATACATTTCAGCATACTTAACTGGTTTCCTAACTGGTTTTTCTTGTTGTTTAGGTCTAACAAATTCCATCTTAGCAACAGTAGGAAAAACAGTTTTCTTCTCTAACATATCATCTGACACCAACTCCTCAACCAATGGGGCATCAGGAGATTCTTTAACCTCATTAGAAATATCTTCACTAACACTTTTACTAGGCTTAGGTCCATAGCCTTCAAACTCAGGCCGTTGAAACTCCTCTAGACTAGAGTAGGATAAATCAAGATTTAGGGGTGAAAATAGCCTTATAGGGGGAGGTGGAACAACATTATAGCTTACAAACTCCACACCCTTTCTATTTTTGTCAGGTATCCGACTCCCTATTAATTTGTCTAGACTCTTAGAAGCATTATCAAAATTTTCAATTTTAAGATGATTGCTTTCTTTTTCTTACTTAACTTTTCTAACTCACTTTTAAGCATGTTAAAAATAAAATAAAAAAAGGGTGTGTGTGTTGGGCCGGCCGAACAAAGGGAGGAGGAAAAAAAAGGAATCCCAATTTGACAACAACTCTAATTTTGGTAATTATCTCTTAAGCACTATAAATACAAATCATAACCTAAACAAAAATCACTTTGATCTCTCTCTCTCTTTGACCGGACGAACAACACAAGAGCAAGGGAAACCCTAAAAATTTTTAGGGTTTTGATTTCTAAGCTTTAAGGTATCGATTTCTTAAACCTTTTTCAATTCAATTAAGTTTTAATCATGTAACAATCATTGAGGATGGATTAGGGTTTTATATTTATGATTAAGTTCTGTAATTAATAATGTAATTAATGGGTTTTAAACATTAAAAATCATTTTTAGGGTTTAATTAGGGTTTAGATGTGAATGATTAGGGTTTATCATGTTAAATTCGTAACTGAAATCTGGGCAGAATTTTAGGTCATCTTGCGAGAGCCATATCTCGGTCATACGGATAGCTTTTATTGATTTTCTTGAGCCTAAAATTATCTACAGAGAGTCTACTTTCCAACCCCATAGGTTTCATGAATTAAAAGTGAGTGGAAGTTAGTCAAATTAATCAAACAAGATTCGTTGTCAAAACTGAGTTTTCAGGGCAGATTATGAGTTGTGTTTGTGAGGTCAAAAACCATATCAAAACGTCTTTTTAATTGATGGGCTTGTTCATGATGTTTATGATTTTCTAGAATTTTTGTAGAATTTTCCTAAGTGTTTAAATGTGTCTGTTCAAGCTAAACCTATTGAAAGTCGAATCAAGTCATATTATGTACACTTTGTGATGTTGAATTTTTATAAAATAGTTAGCCTCATTATTATATTTTCTAAAAAATCGTAAAAGCTCACAACTCATTAGAGAGCTATAGGATGTAAGGAAAAGAAATAATTAGGTGTTTAAGTATTTTATTTAGAGTCATCTTGTGACTATAAAAACGAGATAAAATGCAAAAAGTTGAGAAGTAAAGTTTGTGAGGTAAATTGAGGTTAGCAAGTATGAGGAGTATATAGAGAGTTGAAGATTATCCATCGTTGTGATTGTTACGTCAACTTGGGTGTGTGACCTAATCGATGGTAACATATGTGTGTATTATTTTGTTTAGATTCTTTGCAAGGTTAATTGAAGAGTTTGGATTTGCTTTGCATCGAGGTGACTTTTACAGTCCCATTTTTTTTACTTATTTTGGGATGGAAATGATGCAAAAAAACTATTTTTGAATTATAAACCGTAATATGTGGTGTCGAGCTATATGATTGCTATGTGCTATTGTTATGTGTTATGAATTATGGTAAGGCATGTGCATGTAAGAATGGCATGGCCTAGTGTGAACCCGAACGGACTTAGCTAGTCAAGTGGGTTAGTCTTGCGTAGGGATAGATTGTAGGAAGGAGGGGTAAGATCCACCCCAGATAATTGTGAATTTTGGTTTGTGATAGAATAGCCATGCATATATGTTCGTAAATATTGTTTTTGTTGATCGCGGTTTCATAAGTGTGTCTTAAACCTGTAACTCTCACCAACAATTATGTTGACGTGTTTTAAGCATCATATTTAGGTGAGCAAAACTTGTGAAGAGTTAGGAAGAGGAGTTAGTTGGACCATAGGCTTGCATGCAGAGTCTATGATTTATATGTTTTAGTTATCAATTGAACTTGTCATGTTTTGTTCTTCATGCATTATATGTTGGATTTTTGTTTTAGGCGTTGTTATAACATGCTTTGATTTTGAAGTTTAATAAATGTCATTTTTAGTTTTCTCTATTTTGATGCCTTGTGTTGTGATAATGCCTATTGATCATGCCTTGCGATTCCGCCTTGGCGGGGTGTGACAGATAAGTATTCAGAGCCAATGTTATAGAGAACTAGATGGATTGACCTAGACTATAACTAGGAACCTTCATATAGATGCATTTAGGAACTACGTGCTTGTGTGTACGTATGTATAATATATTTTATGTATATATATTTTGAAGTTCCAATTGCCTATTCGTTTACTATTTTCGTAGTAAGAATATATATATATATATATATATATATATATATATATATATATATATATATATATGCTAGTATTTATTTTCTTCGTCGCCAAGTAGCTGATGAGATATACCTTCCTTATATATAGGAGTTATGTCTCCCTCAAAATCCAAGTTTCATGGGAAATCATGCGTTCAACTGGATTAAGCGTTATTATCGACCCAATTTCTGGTTGTAAGATATGGGTACAAATATTAAGTGCCGTATACCCATCGACTTATATCCGTGTAAAGTGGAAGAGAGAATGACTATGAAGAAAGTAGGTGACCAAACGATTGGAGTGATTCGGAGAAGAAGGATCGACAAGGAAGGAAATGTTTCTAGGTTCCAAGAATACCACACCTCGGATGAAGAAGAAGAAGAGCTGAGTGAGCACCCTCCTTACAACAAATATGGATTCGTGGATCATCCACAACTCCAAAGGGAAGACCAAAGGAACAAGTTCGCACCTTACTCATTACCACCACAAGAAGGCAATACGAATGGATGGTTGACTGAGGATGCTAACGATTCAGACCTTGAGTCTACGGCTAGTAATCAACCCGGGAGCTCGATGATGGAAGACACTGGTGGGAGCTGAGTTCGACCTCGACCCGACTACTCGTGCAATCAATTTAATTTAGGATGTTTAGTGTTTCTTTCTATCGTTTGAACCATGTTAGGAAATGTTATTTTCGATTATGATTATTATTAATGAGAAGTGGTTTTAGGATTTATCTTGTGTGTTATGTGCCTTATTAAATGTGTTATGTGTTGCATGATGTGTTGATTTCAAGAAGTGTTTTCATAGGAGCGAGTACATGCGTAAAAGGGGGCATCTATAATTATGGTGTATATCATAATTATACATGCGCCACAACACAAATGGACTTGCAAGTATGATTACATGTAATTGGTGTTGACACATATTGGTTGGTTATGCTTGTTCGTATATAGTATTGTGGGAATAGTAATCTCATAGGATATGAAATCCGTAGTATATCCTCTAATATATATAATCCTATGTCTTAGTGGAAACATGGTTCAAACAAGACAATCTGACAACCCTCCTGATGTCGTAGAAATCATTGCTCAACAACTTTAGAACATCATCCCGAACATCGTGACTCAAGTAACTAACAACCTCAACAATGCCAATGGTAATGGAAATGGTGGAGGAAACAATGGTTGCACCTACAAAGGATTTGTGGCGTGTGGACCTCGAGACTTTGACGGAACTGGTGGTGCGGTGGCATTGACTAGATGGATTGAAAAGATGGAATCCGTGATAGATAATAGCGGATGTTTGGCTAATCAAAGGGTGAAGTATGCCGCGAGTTCATTCATTGGCAAAGCTTTGACTTGGTGGAATACTCAAGTCCAAGCAAGAGGTCGAGATGCTGCTAATGCAATGGCGTGGAATGACTTCAAGGCATTGCTAACAACGGAATTTTGTCCAAGCAATGAGATTGAGAAGTTAGAAGGTGAGTTCTGGAATCATTCAATGGTTGGTGCTGATCATGCTGGATACACTGATCGATTTCATGAGTTGGCAAAGTTGGTTCCACATTTGGTAACTCCTGAGGTGAAGCGTGTCACAAGGTACATTAATGGGTTGCCATCTCAGATTCGTGGAATGCTTCGAGCCACTCAACCTGCTACTATTCAAGCTGCCATTCTTACTGCTGGGATATTGACTGATGAGGCAGTCCGCAGTGGTACTTTGGCTAAGGCTGGTGAGAAAAGGAAAGAAAGGGATGAGGCGAGTAAGTCAGAAAGTGTTGGAAAAGACAAAAAGAAAGCTAAAGGGGGACGAGGGTTTGTAGCAGCAGTTCCTCCTAGAAGAGAAAATGGAAATTTTCCAAAGTGCGCTAGGTGTAAGGGTTTTCATGCTGAAAAAGGACCATGCTTAGTGTGCTACAATTGCCAAAGGCCGAGTCACATGGCCAGAGACTGTAGAGCACCGGTTTGGCATGCAGAGCCGATATGAACAGTTAGGCCAAGAAATAGGCAGAGAGCTTGTTATGAGTGTAGAAGTTTGGATCACTTACGTACAAATTGTCCTAAGTGGAACCGAGAACGTAATCAATCTAGAAATCAGCTAGCGTTAGAAGGGAATAGGAATACCCGAGGCAATGAGAACCAAGCTAGAGGAAGGGCTTACAACGTGAATGCTGTTGATGCTCTTTAGGATCCTAATGTAGTGACGGGTACATATTCCTTAAACAATCTCTACGCTACTGTGCTTTTCCATTCTGGTGCTGATTTTAGTTTTATATCCATAAATTTGCGCCCCTATTAAATGCGAAACCTAGTATTGCGAACCCTGGATATGTGATAGAAGTAGCTAATGCTAAGAAGGAAGAAGTTGATAGAATTTTCCGTGTCTGTAGACTAGAGCTAGGAGATTCTATGTTCCTTATATACTTGATACAATTAGGACAAGGAAGTTTTGATGTGATAGTAGGAATAGATTGGTTGTCGAACCAAAAGGCTGTGATCGTGTGTCACGAGAAGATAGTTAAGATACCTGTAGAAGGAGGTAAGGTACTCTGTGTTCAAGGAGAACGTAATGTCGGGAAGACAAAGACGTTAATGAGCACAAAGGCGAAGGAACTAACGTTAAGCGATATTCTCATCGTACGTGATTTCGAGGACGTATTTCCAGATGACCTGTCAGGATTACCGCCACAACGACAAGTAGAGTTTCGTATAGATTTGATTCCTGGAGCGACGCCCGTAGCGAAGTCGCCATATTGACTAGCACCTTCGGAGATGCAAGAACTATCGGAGCAACTTCAAGAGTTGTAAGACAAGGGATTTATTCGGCCAAGTCACTCACCATAGGGTTAAACACCTTGTGTTTCAAAGCCAATTGACGACGTTGATAAATACAATTGTACTTTTTGTATTGTAGCGTTTTGCTTTAAAATTGTAAATGTTAAGCTAATCGCGTAAGCCTAAAAAATTAGAGTCAATAGTAAAATGCATAAAAAAATTAGCGTTTAAATCAATCAGTATTAATTATATTAATTTGAGAATAATTATGAAATTTTTTTTTTTTCCCCCTTTTGTTAAATTTTATTTTTAATGATAGTAAAGTGTATACGTTTCGCGATATAGTACATTTAGGCATACCCGGAATCACATGAATTAATCTACGCTTCCACGAATGCCTATGTTTATATTCAATGATCAAAGTTTATAAAACTTTGCCCATATACATGCATATGTACACGTCCCATATATTTATGCAAGATAACAAAGACTTTATAAGTTACATACACTTGATAAATTAATACTAACACTTTACATATTACTTTCATTTTCTACGAACCAAGTGCAAGTAACATTTCTTATTATCAAAAGGAAAGTTATCTAGTCAATTCACAAGCCTTGAATATCATAGGATGGTTCTACATATGGAGGGGACACAAGAACATTTCCATTAACTTAGAGTAAGGAGCTAGCAAGACGTTGGTAAGGGACTAATAGTACACATTTTTAATGGATCTTGCCGCCCCTCCCCTTAGATTTTCTTGTGTTTAACTTTGCTAATATCTTACCTAACTCTTTTATCCTATATACTACTTACATGCAAGAGCACATATACACACTTCAACCTTAACTACAAAACAATTTCTATCTCTCTTTCTCACAAAACCAAAACCTACGGCTCAACCCCCTATAAATTCCATCTAAATTTTTCTGATCACTTATTTTACACATTCTCATATCATATCTAAGATGTCCTAAGTTATTTATAAGTATGGTTAAGAGATTTACAAAGTGTTTGAAGCAAGAAATCAAAGATTTTGGGTTTTCATATTGAATTAGGGTTTTCATAGCTTGCTACGCTTGGTTTCTAGTCTAAACAAGGGTTTAGTTTGGATTAGTCATCATCTTCATTCACCATAAGGTCATCTTGAACTCTTTATGATCTTACATTTATCATTAATATGCATATGTTAGTTTCATATTAGCTTGAATCACCATTTAGGATTTTGATCATGTAAAAAGGAGTTTCTACTTATTGTCATCATAATGTACACTTTTATATTTAACTCGTATGATGTTAATGACATCATGTTAAAATGGACACATAAGTGATTTACACTCTTGGTTAAGCATAAAAATGACTATGTACTAATTAGGGTTTTAAAAGATCATTTAATATGTTTCAAGTGAAAGTAATGCAAATGGCATGTAAATCTTATTTATGGACTTTTAATGATGTTACTTGAACATTAAAAATAAAGTCATGTTGAAGAAATACACTTGTACAATTTAATGGTTTATATGTAAAAATGGCTAAGTATAAACTTGGAGTAAAAAGGCTATTTATGAAAGCTAAGGATTTAAAAGTGTTAATATGGACTTGGTAATTTGGACATGTGAGGACAATTTTAGACTAATGGACTCTTAATATATGTAAACACTTATGAAATATAATAAATTAGTCTTTGTGGTAAAGTATAATAAAGTGTAAAAATATAAAAAAGGTTTAAAATGGACTTATAAGGTTCATCCAAACTTTATGTCAAAAGTGTATTAAAATATACTTATTTTTATTTTCTTTATAAAAATAACTACGACTCATGACGATTCTGAAAAAGGTAAAAAACTTGTCAAACGGATTAATAACGGAAAAGTTTAAGGTAAAACAAGTTTTTCGATAATAAACGGATTTATAAAAGATTTTTTATAAAAACATTTTATAAAAATTATTCAAACAGCAAGTTTGGTATTTTTAACAAATTCAAACCTTCAGCAGCAGTACTAACCTCAGGAGTTGCACTAGCAGTACTAAATAAAATTAGCCTAGCAGTACTAACTTTAAGAGACATGTATTAAAGAAATTTTCCATCACCAATCTTACTTTCTCTCTTTCTGTTTTTATGCTCACACATTTCTCTCAATTCATTTTGCTCACCAGTTCACATAATTTTGTACAAATTCCATTTGTTGCATACTGTCCTCCCCACTTCCAAGTGTGTAACCTCTTGAGAGAGGTGGATCATTGGACGATTAGATGCAGCCTCAAACCTAGTTTGAGCATATACATCCCCAATATGGTAACTTGGCACCTGGGACCACTACCTGAACCAAATCCCAAAGGACTGAATTCATTAAGTGTTGCCATGGATTGGGTCTTAGTTTATGTTACCATTGTCCTGCTCTGTTTTAAAGCTAGAAGCAGTAATGGCAGCCCTTTCCATTATGTCACCCAACTCCTTATGGATAGCCTCATCACCAACCTTTGTCAGGGGGACCACTAGACTGAGGTACCTTAGTGTCCCGACCTCTTTTGATTTTCCTATGTGCTTGACACTTTTCGTCTGATGTTACAAATGTTTCCAATCATACCTGAGTGCATAATAGACATCATGAGCCTCCTCTCAAACAATACTTCACTTGATAATAGACAATCAATTTTGCTTATCCTGCAAATGTTAGTCCAAAACCAAGAAAAACACAATACAAAGCATTCTCTTAACTAACAGTATTAATTTTGACTAATAGTTTTAACTTTAGCAGTGTTAAGTACAACTAGCAGTACTAATTATACTAAGCAGTATTAACATTTGCTCTAACAGTTTTAACTTTGTCTTTAATAATTATACAACAACATGCCTCTATTCATCACAAGCACACTAGAAAAGACTAGATAGACATGTGAGAATTCATGAGGATCCATATTTATGCATAATCCCATGAATAGAAGTCAAAACTGTTAGTCAAACCAAAATACTAATTTTGACCCATTTCTTTCTAAAGTTAACCTTAAGTCATTCCAAAACTTAGTTAAAAGAATAGTTTTTGGCAAACTATCAGCCATCAACGGATTTGAGAATTCTTTACCAGTTGCCGTTTGCCCTGGAATAGCCAATTCTTTCTTGTCTGTTAGACATGGTGAATTGATGACCATTTGTTGTGTGGTATACAACCAACACTGAAAGGACATTCATGCTATCATCAATATCCTCCCCTCAACTCCAGCATTTTCATCAAATCAACATATCTCTTATAAATCAAATAACCTTTAAACTCTAAACCTGCAAAATGTTAGTTCCAAACACAGAGAAATACAATCCAAAACATTTTGCATAATACTCATAAGAGAATTAATTTCTCTTTGGGACCCAAGCCATTACTGACTTGATTCTACCTGTTGGATCAACATAGTCAAATTGCTTACAAATGTATGATTCATTGTTTTTGGAGACATGATCTAGTACTTTAATTTTAGGTCTCCAAACCCAACATGCTTTGGACTTAACATCATTAATCCCTTGTTCCCCAACAGTACTTATCACTCCTTTTACTTTAGCAGTATTATTATTCATATTTTTGTTTTTAAGAGCTGTTTGTTGGTAAAAAGGTCTCTTAGATGGTGAATGTGACTTCTGAAAAACATTTGGTCTAGATTTTGCAACATTCACAAAGGGTTTGGGTGCAGCAGTCTTAATAGGCCTGGCAGTACTAACTGGTGCTGCTGCTCTTGAAGAGCTTTGCCTAGCAGTACTAATTGGTACTAGGCCAGACTTGGTTAAAACTGCTGTTGGAGCAAAATTTCTTCTAGAATTAGAGAAATTTTGATGATTAGTCCTCATAGCATTATTCCAAACTGGTCTAACTTCCCTTTGACCAGTCCCCTTTTTCACATTGTTCAAAACAGGTTTTTGTACCATCTTTTTATCATGAAAATCACAGTCTTTAATTAGATGGTTAAAACTCCCACACATAAAACAAGCTTTTGGAGTAAACTGAAATCCAACTCCTAATTTCTTAGACATTGGTGTATTCCAGTTAGTACTGTTATTCCTAGGATTTTGACTAATTTTCCTAGGTTGATCAGCTTGCTTAGGTTTTTGAACATTAGCTGATTCTGACACCTTTTCCAAAGTCTCATCCTCATCACAATCAGAAACCCAATCTTCAATTATTGGGGCACCAGAGGTTTTCTTAATCTCATTAGAGGAATTTTCACTAACACTCTTATTAACCTTAACTCCATAGCCTTCAAATTCAGGCTGTTTAAACTCCTTAAGACCAGAGTTTGACAAATCAATAGTAGGGGGTGCAAATAAGCTTGTAAGTGGAGGTGCAACAACATTATACCCCACACCTTTTCTATTGTTATCAGATATTTGACAAATCAATAGTAGGGGGTGCAAATAAGCTTGTAGAAGCATTTTCAAAGTTGTCAATCTTAATCTGATTACTCTCTTTTTCTTTCTTAAGTCTTTCTATCTAAATTTTAAGAGCATTAATTTCTGATTCATTAAATGAGGCATCTCTTTTAAGAACAACAATTTGATCACAAAGCATACCCTAATGTTTCTTGTAGAAGACTAGTTGTTCTTCCACAGAAGCTAAACCTCTTTTATAGTTGGCTAGATCAAATTGAGATTTATTAAGCTCTATTCTTAAATTATCGT
The DNA here is from genome assembly GCA_026074375.1 of Tanacetum coccineum. Lineage (NCBI taxonomy): Eukaryota > Viridiplantae > Streptophyta > Magnoliopsida > Asterales > Asteraceae > Tanacetum > Tanacetum coccineum. The sequence continues at coordinate 29,706 of BQNB010051355.1, read as the reverse complement.
ACTGAGACTTAAAATCTTCAAAGCTTTTAAGACAAGTTTTAGAGCAAGTTTTGTTATTGTGTACCTCTGAATCTGAGAATGCCATAAGAGCAAAGTTGGTAGGGACTTCCTCTTCTGTATCAAGGTTTTAGAACACCTGCTCTGATACCAATTGTGGATCCCCAACAATCCTCTCCTAAACTTGATGTTCATCTTCTGAATCTTTAAGTTTCTTGATAAGAGGCTTTATCTTCACTAGGAGGATGTATCTAAACACTTCTTGTATTGTGACTTGTCATTTTCTTGTGTCAACTTTGCTCCTGCTTTCTTTTCATCATCAAATTAATCTTGCAATTTCATAGTTGCTTTATAACCAAGTCTTTCTTGCTCTTGTTACCTTTTTGTCTTCAGGGCTATTTAACCTCACTGAATCTTCTAATTCTGTGTCTGGGTTGCCCTGCAAATAAGAAAATCAGACCTTCTTAGGAACCCAAGCCATTACAGACCTGGATCTGCCTCATGCATCAACATATTCATATCTTTTCAAAGTGATTGATGCACTATTAGGTTTGATAGGTCTCCAAACCCAACATGCTAAGGCCTTAACTGCATTAACCCGATTCGTTCTAACAACATTAAAATGACTTTGTCTGGCAGTATTAAATGAAATTGGGCCATACCTAGTTAAGATTTTTTTTGGAACCATATGTCTTTTTGGATTGGGGTGAGTAATTCTTGGAGAATTTTGATGGTTTACCCTTTTTGCATTATTTCACACTGGTTTTTCTTCCCTTTGACCATTTAGCTGTCTCTTTTGTTTACATGTATACTGGAGGTGATCAAAACTTCCACATACATAGCAGGCTTTATTGTGCATCACAAAATCATTTCCTAGTTGTTGGGACTTTTGATTATTCCAGTTTCTTTGATTTCCCCTAGATTTTTATGACCTGTATATTTCAGCATACTTAACTGGTTTCCTAACTGGTTTTTCTTGTTGTTTAGATTTAACAAATTATATCTTAGCAACAGTAGGAAAAACAATTTTCTTTTCTGATTTATCATCTGACACCAACTTCTCATGCAATGTGGCATCATTAAATTTCCTAACCTCATTAGAAATATCTTCACTAGCACTCTTACTAGTCTTAGGTCCATAGCCTTCAAACTCAGGCTCTTGGAACTCTTCTAGACCAGAATTGGACAAATCAATCTTTAGGGGAGAAAAGAATCCTGTATGGGGAGTTGGAACAACATTATAGCTTACAAACCCCATACCTTTTCTACTCTTATCAATTATTTGACTCCCTAATAATTGGTCTAGACTCTTAGAAGCATTTTCAAAATTTTCAATTTTAAGTTGATAGCTTTCCTTTTCTAGCTTAACCTTTTCTAACTCACTTTTAAGCACACTAATGTCAGAGTCTTTATAAGTGATATCTCTTTTAAGAACAACAATTTGCTCACAAAACATAACCTCATTCTTCTTGTAAAAGACAAGTCTCTCTTCTATAGATTCTAACCCTCTTTTATAATTAGCTAAATTGAACTGAGATTTGTTAAACTCTGTTCTTAAATCATCATATTATTTTTTAAGAGTTTCATGGTTTTTCAGACAAGTTTTTAAACAAGTTTTTACCTCAGAGTCTGAAAGAGCCATAGGAACCATCTCTTCTTTGTGAGTAAAGGATTCTTCTTGATAGTTTCTTCTAGATCAAAGTTTCAGAACACCTGCTCTGATACCACTTGTGGATCCCCTTTCTATAGATCATAGATTAGCTTGTTAAAGCTTAAGTTGTCTTAGGTAGATCTTAAACAACTTTGATAGAAACCCTGAGTAATATATAAAGATTATGCAGAAACTAATCTTTATACACCAGATGAAACAATGTAACAGTAACACAAGAACTTTCACAAAACTTTCAATATATTGAATGATTCACAAAACAACTATATGTTTTGCCTAAATAACTATGACTTTTCTATCTTTTTATTCGTCTCTCTAACTATGTTGTAAGGGTTCCGTTTATACACTAAGAAAACCCTAATGGGCTTACAAAACGCGTTAAGTGTTCATGCATATCTATTCCTAATATAAGTCATGCATATCACATAAGCAATACTAACTATAATATACTAACAGTACAAACTTTTAACTAACAGTACTAACTATACTAGCAGTACTAACAATGTACTGGCAGTACTAACTATAACCATCAGCAATACTAAAATTTGAAGTTCTAAATCCCAACGGATACTATGACAATTGAGATTTTAGCAGGTTAGTTGAAGTCTGTATAATTCAGTTTATGTGTGTCATTAAGTGTTTTATGTGTTTTATATGTGTATGAGATGGAAGTACATGAGTGATGAATCATGGTACTTGTGGAAATGAAATCATTTAAAAGCTTTGCGAAGTTTCAAATGTCGTATTCGTAGCATTCTGTGTACGTAATATGTATATGTACTTCATATTATATATATTAGTTTAGTATTTTATAGATTTTAGAATACTTTCCATTTTTAGAAATAGTTAGAAATGAAGGTTAGGTTGAAAACTGGTTAGAAAGTTCAAAGTTTAACAAAATAAGTAAAGGTTTTTATAAAAATAACTAAATTAAAGGGTTTTTGTGTAAATAATAAAAAAATAAAAAATAAATAAAAAAAGGGTGTGTGTGTTGGGCCGGCCGAACAAAGGGAGGAGGAAAAAAAGGAATCCGAATTTGACAACAACTCTAATTTTGGTAATTATCTCTTAAGCACTATAAATACAAATCATAACCTAAACAAAAATCACTTTGATCTCTCTCTCTCTCTTTGACCGGACGAACAACACAAGAGCAAGGGAAACCCCAAAATTTTTTAGGGTTTTGATTTCTAAGCTTTAAGGTATCGATTTCTTAAACTTTTTTCAATTCAATTAAGTTTTAATCATGTAACAATCATTGAGGATGGATTAGGGTTTTATATTTATGATTAAGTTCTGTAATTAATAATGTAATTAATGGGTCTTAAACATTAAAAATCATTTTTAGGGTTTAATTAGGGTTTAGATGTGAATGATTAGGGTTTATCATGTTAAATTCGTAAGTGAAATATGGGCAGAATTTTTGGTCATCTTGCGAGAGCCATATCTCGGTCATACGGATAACTTTTATTAATTTTCTTGAGCCTAAAATTATCTACACAGAGTCTACTTTTCAACCCTATAGGTTTCATGAATTAAAAGTGAGTGAAAGTTAGTCAAATTAATCAAACAAGATTCGTTGTCAAAACTAAGTTTTCAGGGCAGATTCTGAGTTGTGTTTGTAAGGTCAACAACCATATCAAAACGTCTTTTTAATTGATGGGCTTTCTACTGTAGCATGTTCATGATGTTTATGATTTTATGGAATTTTTGTAGAATTTTCCTAAGTGTTTAAATGGGTCTGCTCAAGCTAAACGTTTTGAAAGTCGTATCAGGTCATATTATGGACACTTTGTGATGTTGAATTTTTATAAAATAGTTAGACTCATTATTGTTTTTTCTAAAAAATCATAGAAGCTCATAACTCATTAGGGAGGTATAGGATGTAAGGAAAAGAAATAATTAGGTGTTTAAGTATTTTATTTAGAGTCATCTTGTGACTATAAAAACGAGATAAAATGCAAAAAGTTGAGAAGTAAGGTTTGTGAGGTAATTTGAGGTTAGCAAGTATGAGGAGTATATAGAGAGTTGAATTAAGATAGGATATAGATTATCCATCATTATGATTGTTACGTCGACTTGGGTGTGTGACCTAATCGATGGTAACATATGTGTGTTATTTTGTTTAGATTCTTTGCAAGGTTAATTGAAGAGTTTGGATTTTGCTTTGCATCGAGGTGAGTTTTACAGTCCCACTTTTTACTTATTTTGGGATGGAAATGATGCAAAACTATTTTTGAATTATGAACCGTGATATGTGTTTTTAAGTGTCCACATATATGGTTGCTATGTGCTATTGCTATGTGTTATGAATTGTGGTAAGGCATGTGCATGTGAGAATGGCATGGCCTAGTGTGAACCTAAACGAACTTAGCTAGTCAAGTGGGTTAGTCTTGCACGGAGATAGATTGTAGGACGGAGGGGTACGATCCACCCCAGATAATTGTAAATTTTGGTTTGTGTTAGAATAGCCATGCATATATGTTCGTAAATATTGTTTTTGTTGATCGCGGTGTCATATGTGTGTCTTAAACATGTAACTCTCACCAACAATTATGTTGACGTTTTAAGCATCATTTTCAGGTGAGCAAAACGTCTGAAGAGTTAGGAAGAGGAGTTAGCTGGACCATAGGCTTGCATGCGGAGTCTATGATTTATCTGTTTTAGTTATCAATTTAACTTGTCATGTTTTGTTCTTCATGCATTATATGTTGGATTTTTTTTTGGGCGTTGTCATAACACGCTTTGATTTTGAAGTTTAATAAATGTCATTTTTAGTTTCTCTATTTTGACGCCTTGTGTTGTGATGATGCCTATTGATTATGCCTTGCGATTCTGCCTTGGCGGGGTGTGACAATAAAGACACAACTATATACACAAATGTCTTGATCATTGATCAAAAACAACAACCTAAGTTGGCGTTCCCGTAATGGTCAACTTCCCATTCATCCCATATTTTACTTACTTTTACAAGACAAGTGGCGATATCTACCACTTTATACAAAACTTTACATCGTTGACTTATAAGACGTATCAACGAATAATCGATCCTTCATATAATTCCTTCGGTAATGCTTTTGCGAAACGATTATCTTCAAACTTTCCTCCTCTTTTTTTGTTGTGATTTTTCTAATTTTTTCATTTTTTTTTCATAATAATAACTATGAATCTCGGTGTAATTTCACCATCTTTACGATCATAATAACTCCAGATAATTCTTTTGATAATTTTTCATTCTTCGGAGTTACCAATAATTATGATGGTAGTAAAAATACAACTGATATGACCCCTCCTTAGTGTTAACGAGCTCATGAATTGACCTTCTAACCCTTTAATTCCATATTGCCCTCAATCCTTTTCATCCCATGGTAAATCAATGAAGACGATGAATAGTAAATGGTCTTCGCGCGTTTCTTATAACTGAAAACGGGGTAAAAACGGTTTGAACTTTGGCCTTATGACAATACTAGCCCCTCTCATTACTTTTCCCTTTTTCTAGTTATAAATATCTTTCGAAAATTGCAAGTTTAGCCCTTGTGGTTTATTTAAAAAAAGGAATGGCTAGTAATGGGCTTATGAATTGGGCTTTTTTGGGCTTACTAGATCCGGGTAAGGTTTTTTAGGGTATTTCAGGCCCAATACTGTTTCAGGGCCCAATAAGGAGGTGAGTGTCATTTGTTTGGACATTTATAAACTTGAGGACATGGAATTAGATATTATGAAGGTTTTGTCTTGTAGTGAGCTACTCGTTGACCATGTTGACTGGATTTGACTGCGGTCTTTGACTTTCTGGCTTTGCTTCTGTCTTTTGATCACTCTTTTATACTCTTCTGATTCTCGTGTTCGTGCTTGCCCGTTTTTGACTATTTTCTTGTGATTTTTGATATATCCGTACCTGCATACACAAAACACAAATACAAGCATATTTTTTCCATTTTTGGTCTGTTTTGGGTTTAATTGGGTTAATTTAGGTACAAACGGATATGTGCATTTTACACTTATCAGTCACTCCCATTGATAGTGATCTTTCTACTAGTTTTTTGGAAAAATCTTTTTGTCCTCATGCTCAACAATGCTAACCGCCACTTCAAATCTATCTCTTCTAAGTCATCTTCATGGATTTGTTCAAGGTCCTCATGTACAAGTTGAGACCCGTTTGGTTGATTGGCCAAAAATGCATAAATAGTGGCATCACTTAAGTTAGCAGTACTAACTTGAGTACTAGTAGTGCTAACTTGAGTGCTAGCAGGGCTAACTTGAGAGTTAGCAGTACTAACTCCATGAGCAGTATTAACTTCATTAGTACTGCTAGTAGATAACACAAAAGCCACGTTTTGGGAACTTGATCTTGAGCTTGCAGTTCTTTTAACCTCTTGTTCAACAATTTTGAAATTGTTGTAGAGATCATCAAAGCTCATTGTGTCTAGATTAGGTTTATTCCTCCAGACCACAATATGAATATTCCACTAAGAAGGCAGACTTCTCCAAATTTTCAAATTAAGATCTTCTTGTGAAATATTTTCACCTAAGATAGCCAGCTGACTTACAATCTTCTGAAGCCTGTTAAAAATAGAGTCAAAAGACTCTATGCTTGGAGCACTAAAGTTCTCATACATTTGCTTCAGGAGAGTCTTCTGAGTCTTCTTTGTGGCTTCATTACCACAAAATCTTGTTTGTATAGCAGCAAACAAAGTCTTAGCATTCTTGTACTGATTAAATGTCATTAGATGTTCATTAGGAAGTGCCATCGGTAACATACTTCTTGCCTTCATATCATTCTCTTTTGGAACATTTTCTTTCTTCATAGTTTACAAAGACCTGGTATTTAGTGTAGTTGAAAGTACCATCAATCATCAGCATTTGTTGTTATTGTTTTTTTTTTCTTTTTTAGCTGCATGTTGAATGAGTTTCTATTCTCTATGACATCCCATAGAGCATAGTCTTGTACTTGAAAGTATTGCTCAATCCTTAGCCTCCACATAGCATATTCACCTTGTTTAAGAATGGGCAACTTTACAGTAGTAGTGGCATGTGTAGTTTCTAGATCCATCTCTTCCTTGTGAGTAAAGAGTTCTTCTTGTTAGTTTCTTCTAGATCAAAGTTCCAGAACACAAGCTCTGATACCACTTGTTGATCCCAACTTAAGATCGATTCCTTAGCTTGTAAAGGTTAAGTTACTTTGGATAAATCCAAAACAACTATGGTAGAAACTTTATGAATACTAAAGAGTATGTATGAACAGTGATATTACTAAAAAGCCACAATATTATTATTATCAATAATACGAGTACTCTGTGTAGTCCTAGGGTTTACAACCTTGAAGCTATATATCAAAATGTATGAATGTGTGTATGTATATATGTAAATATAACCTAGGATCTCTTTTTATACGTCAAGGAGTCCTTTACAAGATAACTACAAATCTTCTATAATTCTAATAGATAACGATCTTCTAAACAAATAACTTATATGTATCTTTTACAAAATGTCTCATACTTATCCCGTAAGTAATCTTGATAAACAATCTTCATTTTTATCCTTCTAACAATAGAAACTCTTCTAGCAATTGTAATCCTTTAGCAGTTGTAAGCAGCAGCATTAACTTTTATTCTAGCAGCACTAACTGTGTACAAGCAGTAGTAACTACTTAGAATATTTTCCTTCATAGTTGTTATCAGCATAATAAGTTTACAACTAGCAATACTAACTTTATGCTTAACAGTTTGTATTTACTCAAGCAGTACTAATCATTCACTAGCAGTACTAAGTTACACTTAAGTAGTAACTTTTATACTAGTAGTATTAACTACTTAGTAGTATTTCTTCCAAGTCTCTGAGCAGTCTTAACTTCCATTAGCAGTAGTAATATATACTAGCAGTAGTAACTCTAACCTTAGCAATATTAACTCCAAGATCATCATAAAGCCTTTTGATTCCAACAACAAGTTTCCTGCAGTTAAATTCCCTAATAATGATATTGAAGAAAGAACTTCCAAATGGGTAACGAAATGTGTAAAGAAGTTTAATCCTTATGCTCGTTACGGGGTTGGACATTGGAAGAATCCACATGCAAAGATCTTCTACGTCAAGAAACAACAAGTACCCAAAAAGCCTGATTTGTTAGATTTATTCACCCTTTTTTAAATATATAAATATAAATAAATATAAATATATAAAAAGGATCAAAATCCACAAAATCAATGAAACCGGAAGTAGTATAGAATATTCCCGGGTCGTTTATCCCCAACGAAGAGCGAATTGGAAAGTCGGAAGTTGGTTTGAATAACAATGCTTGAATGGAAAAGATTTGGGTTTGATTTTCTAAAACTACGGGAAAAATAAAGCAAATTATACTAAAAACGAGAACGGGAAGCTAAAACGACACACTAAAAACCCTAATTTTTCAAAAACTAACCTAAATTGATTTTTTCACTTTTAATGGACTTAAATTGACTAAAAAGTAAGTTTAAAGAAAACTAGAACGAAAACGGAGTTAAATTAAGTTCAAAAACGAGAAAACGAAAACGGGGTTTTAATCCCGTTCTTTAAAAAACGAAGTTTTGCAAAAATGACCCTACGAAAGATTTTCTATTTTTCCTAAGTGAAGACTGCTAAAATAAAATTTTCTAAAAAAGAAAAATATTTTTTTGATTTTTATTTAATTTATTATAATTAAAAAACAGTTTTAAAGAAAATAAATGTTAAAAAATATTAAACGATTATAAAAAATTCTAAAAAATTTAGGGAAAATGAATTAAACTATAAAGATCATAAGAAAAATTTAAAACTAAAAAATTAGCTTATAAATAAGCTGTTATTAAGCTTAAAGTGGCTGGTGGCTTAATGGGCTTAAGTGGGCTTAAGTATTTAATAAAACAAACTCATACCGGATGAGCTATTGTAGCACAGCGGTATGAGTTTGTGAGTGTGGGTGGCTTTAAAAGGAGGAGGTCCAGGGTTCGAGCCTGGGCCTCTCTCTTTTTATAAAAACTTTTTTTTAACTTATAAAGGACACAAAATTAAGCAAATTTAAAAAAAGAACTTTTTTCAAAACTCACAATAAGCTGGGAAAATAAGCACAAACAGATGGCAGTATTAACTTTTTAAGCTAAGGGGCTCATTAAGCTAAACTAACTGTTGGGCTTTATTTAAAGACAATAAGCAATGCTAGTTAAGAAATAAGCCTAAACTAAAGTTAACTGGCCTTCATTAGTCATCAATAAGCTAAGCAGATTAAAAAATAAACAGGGAAAGAAAGGAATTAAGCAGTAAAAATAGGAAACTAAACTAGGCAGATTACACTAAGGGTTAATATGCTAAACTGCTAATCTAATGAGAAAGGGAATATAAGCTAGGCAAAGGAAAACTAAGCTAAGGAAAAAGGCTAACCCAACCTAATAAGCAACTACAGGTAATAAAAATCTTGGAAATAAGCCAGAAAAGCAAGAAAACTAAAAATAAGCTTTAAGCCTAAACCTGTGCAGCAAATAGTCAAAGAGATAACTTAGGAGCTTAAATTTAAGCAACTAGAAGGCTTCTTAAGCTTAAGAACTTATATGGGCTTAAAGAGGGGCTTATGGCCTTTATAGAAAAGCAAAAAAAACACCTAGATTATACTGACAAATAAGCAAGAAAAGGGTTGCCAAATAGGTTGTTTAGCACCAGGGGAGGCTTGACAGATTTATATGGGCAATAAGCAAGCTAAGGAAAAAGCTTCAAAATAAGCTCAAAATTCAAGAGTAGCTTAAAACAGATTAAGCATAGCTCCTATTGAGCTTATATTCAAATTTTTAAGAACTAAAAACCATTTAAGCTATCTGATAAAATGGATTAAAAAGAGACTTTGACACTAAGACTTGACACTAAAAACTTTGACAGTTTAAAAAAAAAAGAAGACAAGTTAACCAAAAAGACTTAACTACTAATCTATTTAGACACTTAAAATAGACTCAAAACAAGACTCAAAAAGTGGATTTAAGAAAAACTTAAGCAAGAAGCTATGAACTGTTTTGAGATAACAGTTTTGAAGGACACTTAAGAGAAATTCAAAAACAGACTCACAAACCTATAATACTTTTAAAAACAGATTACATTTGCCTAAAAATGGATTGAGAAAAGTGACCAAAAGACCCAATGGATTTTTAAACAGTTTTGACCCGTTTATCACCCTTGTGCCAAACACCCCCTTAAAAACTGTAAAACTAATTTAACACTAAAACATACTCTAAAAAGCATTGAATCATGAAATCAGATTAATAACTAAGATTAATAAGGACAATTTAACTAAAGTCTTAAAGAAATAAGCACTAGGTATCAAGCTAAGCTCATAAGCAGTTTAAAGGCTTATTAAGGCAGACTTAATGAAAACTTTAGTAAATGAACAAAACAAATTATGAAAACTTAAAACTAAACCTAATAAGCAAATTAAAGATAGATTAAGCAACATTTAAACTCTAATAAGCATTATAAGCAGAATAAGCAGAATTTAAGCAATGCTACAGTAACATTGATGCAATTGTAACCCTCGACCTTTTAGAAGGCTGCAACATCAGTTGTGAGCGGGCAAGATGCAGCAAACTTTTATTAGCCCACAATTTATATTTATTACTTATCATATATTTTTTTATCATCATTTTTTTTCATGATATAGGGAAGACGTCTTTTAAAAAAAATTCAAGTATAAATTTGAACTAAGGCTAAAGTTTTTGCTATATACTACATAAAAATTGTTGATTTAAGTTTAATCTCTAAAAATAGCAACTTTATGTATTACAGGTTAATAGCTTATGCGGAGAATATAGAGACAATTTACACATACATGAGCTCTTAAGATTTCCAAATAATCCTTGTTTAGCTTCAACATCGCATTATAAAACTATTATTTTTCGTTCTTCGCGTATATTCACGACACGCTTAGTCTAATAGTTAAGGAAATGCTAGTGCACAAAACGTCGATCGAATCAAATTTATTCTTATTTACCACCAGGGGAAAGTCAATTGTGACAAAAAATTATTTTATTTTTTGAAAATTTTTTATATTTTTAATTTTTTTGGGTATTTTCAAAATTTTGGTAGTAAACGGGATTACGTAAAAATCATCGGTCCTTGCTAGGCACAATAATAAATTTGAGAATCCCCCCATACTAGAAATGAAAATTTGTCCTCAATGTTTCAACGAAGGGTTTCTCTACATAAATCTAAGCCGTTTATTGTAAGTTATGCTTAAAGATAAACGTTAGTCGATAAGATTTGGATATCAGATTCCCAAAATGAAGCTGAGGATGTGAAGCTCTTGTGATCGAAGGACAAAAACCGCGAGCACGAGAGGCTTCAAAAATCCGGGACATCCTGGACAATACAACAATACAAACACGAAACATGGATAATGGAAGAGGCGAGCCTCCTCACAACAACAAAACACTTATTCATTACTACTAAGCTAGCATACTACTACTACGGATAAACTAGGATAAGCATGGGGTGCCTCCCACGAAGCGCTTGTTTAGGGTCACTAAGCTTGACCCAATCCCTGAATTTAATTGTCCTTAGGGAAGGTTTGGAGATCCGGGATATCCATAGCAGGGACATCCCCTCCAAAATAGTGCTTTAGACGATGACCATTTACTTTGAAGTTTGGCCTGGAGTTTTAGGATAACTCAACGGTGCCATACGGAAAGACTTGAACAATGGTAAATGGTCCTGACCAGCGGGATTTCAACTTGCCGGAGAAAATTTTTAATCTTGAGTTAAAGAGGAGGACTTGATCACCGATGTTGAAAACGCGGTTTTTAATCTTTGCCTCATGGATCCTATTAGTTTTCTCTTTGTAAATAAAAGAATTTTCATAGGCTTGATCACGCAGTTCACTTAATTCATTAAGTTGAACTTTACGTTGATCACCCGCGGTTTCGAGATCAAAGTTTGCATGTTTAAGGGCCCAGTAAGCTTTGTGCTCCAACTCAATCGGCAGATGACATGCCTTTCCATATATAAGCTTGTACGGAGTGCACCCGATGGGTGTTTTGTACGTTGTACGGAAGGCCCAGAGAGCGTCATCCAATTTGTCTGACCAAGAGACACGATTTTTGCCTACTGTCCTTTCAAGAATTCTTTTTAAGCCACGATTCGATACCTCAACCTGCCCACTTGTCTACGGGTGATACGCGGTGGAGAGACGATGAGTGACTCCGTATTTAAGCATGACTTTTGCAAACTGGTCATTGCAAAAATGCGTTCCACGATCACTGATGATGGCACGAGGTGCACCGAATCTGGCAAAGAGATATTTAAGAAATTTGCAAACTACTCGGGCGTCGTTGGTGGGGAGCGCATTTGCTTCAACCCATTTTGACAGGTAATCGACAACCACAAGTATGTATTCGTTTCCTTTTGATGATGGGAACGGTCCCATGAAGTCTATGCCCCAAACGTCAAAGATTTCACAAACTTAGATGGAATTTTGAGGCATCTCCTCCCTTTGTGAAATTTTTCCTTGTCGTTGGCACGAGTCGCAATTTTTAACCAACTCATGGGCATCTTTGTAAATTGTAAGCCAAAAAAATCCGGCATCAAAGACCTTTTTGGCGGTGAGATTTGCACTGTGATGTCCCCCCGTAGGTCCATTATGGCAAGCTTCGAGTATGTCGAGAGCTTCTTTGTCGTGCACGAAACCGCGTATCAACTTATCCGCACATCTTTTTGAACAATTAAGGGGTCCATCCCAGAAGTAGGGTGTTTGAACATCTTTGAAAAACTAGTTTATCTGCTGGTGTCGAACATTCCTTGACAATGAAATTCCCTGCATGGTACTTTGCGAAATCTGTAAACCATGGGTACCTATTTAAAACGAAAGCAACCGACCAAAGAGTTTTTGAAGTGAAATGTTATGTTATTTCCTGATCTAAGTTTATCTTGATGAGGGTTCTCAGTTCTGGAAGATGATCGTCGGCCCAGATTCTCTGCACCTTTTTGTCTCGATGATAACAGACCGAATTCTTGGAGCAAAAGGATCCACCGCATCAGTCTTGGCTTAGCATCCTTTTTAGTGAAGAGATACTTTATAGCAGAATGGTCGGTATACACTATGCTCTTGGACAAAACGAGATATGACCGGAATTTCTCAAAAGCATACACTACGGCAAGCAATTCTTTTTCAGTCGTAGTGTAGTGTGCTTGAGCTTCGGTCATGGTTTTGCTGGCATAGTGAATTGGTTGGAAATGCTTGTTTTTTCGTTGCCCTAGGACTGCCCCAATTGCAAAGATCAATTGAAACGCACATGAGTATCGAATGGCAAGTCCCAGGTCGGGGAGCAATCAAATGATTCCCCCCCCCTCCTCGGTCAATTTTCTTTTAAGTGTATTAAAGGATTCGATACACTCTTTTGAGAAGAAAAATGGAGTCTCTTTTTCAAGCAGGTGAGTCATTGGACGGGCTATTTTTGAGAAGTCTTGTATGAAACGTCGGTAAAAACCGGCATGCCCAAGAAAACTTCGGACACCTTTCACAGTAGTCGGGTGAGGGAGCTTGGCGATAACGTCAACTTTAGCTCGGTCGACCTCAATTCCCGACTTAGAGATTTTGTGTCCAAGAACAATGCCTTCCTTCACCATAAAATGGCTTTTCTCCCAGTTTAGGACCAAATTGGTGTCTTCACACCGTTTTAACATTTTGTCCAAATGGGATAGGCATGTAGAGAAAGAATCCCCGAAGACTGAAAAGTCATCCATAAACACTTCCATTGTTTTTTCAATCATGTCATGGAAGATTGCCATCATACATCGTTGAAACGTGCCAGGTGCATTGCATAGCCCAAAAGGCATGCGGCGATAGGCAAACGTTCCGTATGGGCAAGTAAATGTTGTCTTTTCTTGGTCCTTCGGGTCTATGGGAATCTGAAAATAACCCGAGAAGCCATCGAGGAAACAATAGTATTGATTTCCCGCGAGTCTTTCGAGCATTTGATCCATGAAGGGAAGTGGAAAATGGTCCTTTCGGGTAGCTTCATTCAACTTTCTATAGTCAATGCATACTCTCCACCCTGTGACCAATCGAGTCGGTATTAAATCATTTTCATCATTTTTGATGACGGTCATGCCACCCTTTTTCGGTACACAGTGCACCGGGCTTACCCATGGACTGTCAGAGATCGGATAAATTAATCCGGCGTCAAGAAGCTTTTCAACCTCTTTTTTGATGACGTCGTGGATTTTCGGATTTACCCGCCTTTGATGCTGAACCGTTGGTTCGTAGTCCTCTTCCATGAGAATTTTGTGGGTACAAAACTCTGGGTCAATACCCTTAATATCGGAAAGTTTCCAAGCGATGGCTCGCTTGTGGGACTTTAGAACCTCGATCAGTGGCCTTTTCCTCATTTTTTAAATCTTTTGCAATTATGACGGGCAACTTGTCGTTACCTTCCAAAAATGCATATTCTAAATGAGGTGCCAAGTCCTTGAGTTCAACCTCAGGGGGCTCATTAACTGAAGATTTTTCATTATTTGCTTTACAAATTTTAAGATCTTTTCGAGTTTCTGGAAAATAATTTTCTTGATTAGGAGGTGGTGGTGAAGGATCACTATTAAGAATTACTTCGAGGAGAAGAATGTCCCCACCAGGGTCATAATATGTTGGATCAACTTCCGGTGAAGTTGGATCATCCTCTATAGCAAGAAAAGAGTTGGCTTCTTCGAAAAGGGGAAAATTACTGTCCCCGAATAAGGAATGTTGGAGATAAGTAAACCGATTGGATCATAGTAAGGAGTGGGATTGCCACTCAGATCACATTTGAGAAACCAAGAACTTCTTGGGAGTATTCTTCACAAGCCATATCAATGACGTCAATTCGTTTTACCGTCATATGATTGTAATTAGCCGTGTATCTCGAAGTTTGGTCCAGATTAAATGTAATGGCACTCTGCCAACACAAAGGTTATTTCACCTTCGTATACATCTATCAATCACAGACTGGTCTTTAAGAAACTCCTCCCGAAATTAAAAGGTACTCGGGGGTCTGGCTCAAAATCTACGACCACAAATCTGCTGAAATTGGGGAACTTTCCCGACCATTACATAGACCGTCTTCAGCATACCGATCGTTTCAAGATGAAACGGTCCGCTATTCTAGTGTCCATGCAAGTCGGGTTATTCGGGAAGAGAGAGATTTTTCCATACGAATATGCATAAGATTAATGCTCGTGCCAAGATCGGGCTAAAGGCGTTGCATGTATTAATCCCCGAGAATGAACAAACGAATATGAAACTCGACCAGGTCTCCGAGTATTTTTGGTAACTGTTTAGATGACCGCCGAGCAATTCTCGTTTAATGGAGTTCCTATAAGCATTTCACTCACTTTTCTTTTTATCCAGTAAGGTTTTAAGGAGTTCGAGCGAATTTTGGCATAAGCATCAAGGCATTCTAAACGAATTCAGAAACTCAAAATCTCTAAAGATTTCGGAAATATTCTCAATTGGGTCGCAGATTTTTTACGACTTCTTTCCATCATTCTCTTGAAGGAAATGGAATTGATCTTTTTTGGTTAGGCTCGAAGCAACTATCTAGCATTTACCGGCTCAGAGATGATTTCAGATGAAGACACAGGGACAAACCGGAGTTGACGTCTTCGTGCCGTCCTTTATTAGTAGAGGCATCGGTCCCTTTGTGACCTTGGTCTGCAACGTTCCACTACTTATATGGAGAAGAATAAGAGGAAATCGTGGTCCGTTGTAACAATACCACTTCGAGTGGTAATATAACCTTTCAATGTCCCTTCGGGTTAGTAATAGGAGTTACTAGGGAATTTCCCAAAGTAGAGGCGGTAATTGGAATTGACAAATTTTGGAAAGCATGTCCGAAGATTGGTCAATTGAATTTTGCAATGTTTAGACCTATGAGTTTGCTATGTTCCACATCACAAAGCATCATTAGCCTTGAATAGCTTAAATCTTCCTTTAGAATACACCTAATAAGGAGCTTGAGCTGAGATAAGTAGAGGTTGAACAACCCTGAGGTCGATAGATTTTGACCTTGAGAAACCTGGTTGGTAATCAGCACTGAGCTTGATTGAAAGTTCCCCGGTTTTTTGGTTTGTAACGTTTCTGATTGTTTCCCTTGATTTATGCACATTATATTGTTTTGAACGGAGAAACCGGAGTCAAACGTGATTTGCAATCGTGGCTTCGAAAACCGGTGTTTCCTCGGTTGAAATTAGTTGCGGCTGCTTGAATACATATTCATGAATGTTGTCCCTATAAATGATACCATTTGTGGCTGGACAATTTCTATCAATGAGCTCATTATTCAACAAGACAGTCCTCCTCCACAATTACCCAAACTCTGCTTCTTAACCGCTTTATTACGGGTGCGGAAGCTTGGCTCTTTGCTTTTCGACAAGCATGAAGTCTTCGATCATGTGCTTAAGAGTTCAAAACTCGTTGTAAGAGCAGCAACATCTTGGTGAAATGCCCAAGAGGTGATGAATTCGAAACTCACTTTGGCAACGACCTCTGTGCCTTGTTTCGTGAATTACGAACTTGGATTTACTCTCATTAATTCTTATCTTCACGAGGCATCTTACCAAAAAGTTTCCACAACACGCATACAAATTCAATGATCTTGATCAGTAGCATTCAACACATGTAAAAACAGTATCTACTGATTTAATTCAAAAATTCTGATGTGGGGTATGCTCGATGAAGAAGTCAGAAATCGATCCCAAAGGGGGCCCCACCTTCCCCGAAAATGGGATTCCGTCAAATCTTTGTTGATATCTCGTGATTTCATTTCGCGAAGATTTGTCCATTTTGAAGGAGAAAGAATTGAATTAATGAATTTTTGAAACAAGATCCTACCACGTCACATTGAACAGGAGTTCTTTTCTAGCCAAATCCGGGCTCAACCTCAAGACAAAATGGAAAAAAAAAGCAAAGCTTAATTGACGCTCGGGACATCCGGAATTCTCATCGTTGAGGTAATCTTATTACGTAACGGAGTGAGCATGTGATCCTCTTTATCATGTTCGAAAAACTGCTTTGTTTTGAACAAGATTCAAACCATGTTCAACTCAAAAATTGCATTGATTTTCAGTAATAACAATTGCAATCCTCGTACCCCTCGTGGGTGCTTGGAGCAATTGAGCCTAGTTCGTAATCATTCATTCCGAGCTAGGGGATGAGCTGGATTTTCAATCGGTTCTTCAAGATTAAATGGTTCAACAATAGGTGGTGGGGCCTGTTGTTGTTGATAGTGAAGATTACGAGATTGGGAACGAGTGCGCATGCACTAAAAAGAAAATTTACACTAATTTTTTTTTTTGTTCTTTTTGGTTTATCAAAAGTAAATTCACAATTTTTTTAATAACGGACAACGACAAACCCACTTAAACCTAATATATCGACAACTTCTCGGACCTCTCGAAAAGAAAAATCACACAAAGGAGCGGAGGCATAGGAAAGACGCGAAGGTTTAAAAACCTTTTTCCTTTAGGTCGTAGTTCCAAGGAACAACCCGCCTATACCCCTCTTTGATTGTTTATCTTTAAAGGTAAACCGACCTCGCAAGTGACACAAAAGGTAAGTTTTTATTCTTTGGTTCGAGAACTATTAATGAAAATACTTCATTGAAAGTATTAATGTTGGGTTTCTTTACCAACTTGATTTATTTTTATTTGATAGGTTAAAGTCAATGTTTTACCTTTTGGGTTTTTTTTTTTTAATTAGTCTTAAATGGGATAATTATACTAAAAATAAAATGAAAAATATTTTTGTACTTTTAGGGTTTTTTTTTTTTTTAGTTTTTTTTTTTAGTTTAAATATTCACAATCTTCAAGCACAAATAATCAAGCTTCGAAACGACAAACGCTTTCACTCCTCCCCGGCGGCGACGCCAAAAATTGATTAAACTTTAAACTAAACCTTTTATATATATATAATAATATATAATAAAATATATAAAATAAGTATAATCTAAAAATAATCAATGAAACCGAGAGTAGTATGATATGATATTCCCGGGTCGTTTATCCTCAACGATGAGCGAATTGGAACGTCGAAAGTTGGTTTGAATTATGATGCTTGAATGGAAAAAGATTTGGATTTTGTTGTTCTAATTAGAATGCAAAAACAATTAAGGAAAACCTAAAAACGAAAGGCTAGCAAAGAGTAAATCCAAACCGAGACGGGAGATAAAAACGAGATTAGAAAACAAAACTAAATTATCCAAAAAATTAACCCTAAATGATATATAACTTTTTGAAAAAGCTAACAATAAGCAACTTAAAAAAAAGAAAAAAATTTGTAACTTGCAAATAAGCAAAACAAAATGACAGTATTAGCAAAAACAACCCAACAATAAGCAACTAAATGACAAATAAGCTAAGATAATGCCTAGCACAAAAACCGATTAAGCCTAAAACAAAAATAAGCTAAGAATTTAAGACAGATAAGCTAGAAAAACAAATAAGACTCAGCAGTACTAACTTAAAAAGTTAGTGCTGCTAGCTTCAACTTAGTACTGCTAGGCTTAATAAAACACATATAAATAAGACATCACAATTAACTAAAAACAATATATAACTACCCCCAAATATCACTCAAGCATAAAAAAAAGCAACAGAAATCAGCAAGAATGGCAAATAAGCAAAAAACATAAACACGTAAATTTAACTTTTAAAAAGGCAAATAAGCTTAAATAAGCTCAAACTAAAGACAGTAAGCGAAAATGGGCTAAATCTAACTTCTAAAAAGCTAAGCTAATCCTAATAAGCAAAATAAAAAGCTAATAGCAATAAATGCCCTAACAGCACTAACAACAACTTACCAGTACTAACTAAATACACAACCCAGTGATCAACATAATACACTTACCATTAACTAAACTGCGTTAGTTAATGTTAGTTAAAAGTCCAAAAGACAACTAGCAGTACTGAACTATGGTTAGTACTACTACTCTTGTTCCAAACAGCCCTTTAAGTTTCAAAAGTCATTTTTTTTTCTATTTAAGCCTTATCATCTAAACTGTTAAAAACAGATCATCAAATAAATTATAAGACACTTATACCAACTTCAAGCAATAATAAGCATTTAAATAAGCAAAAATTAATCCAACATATACTCATGAACTACCAGTCTAACTAAATTACACTACCCTACTAACTGAAGACACTACCAGTACTAACAAGAAATTCGCGACGATAAAAAAAAAACATATCACAAAATCACTTTTAAACGAAAAAACTAAGCAAGATAAAGCACTAAACATCATACAAACAACATAAGCAACAATTCAATGAAAATAAGCAGAAAAATAAGAGAAAAACATTTAAGGAGCATATAATGCAGATCAAAACTAAAATAAACGACATGACAACATAAAGTTAAGTATAAGCATGGCATAAACACATAAATAGCAAAAAAGACAGAAAAATAAGCATTAAGAAGCACTTGTACAGTAATACGGCAAAAATATGAAAAAGGAAACTTACTTGCCCCTTGCTCTAAACATGGATTAAAGAACCTAAATAAGCTCTAAAAACCTACCCAGCTTATAAATAAGCACTCTACTGAACCCATAAGCACTTCCTTTATTTGCTTATCATCCAAAAGCTCAAAATGTCAAATTCCTTACTAATGAAAACTTAAAAGCTTAGATAAGTTTTTTTGAGAAAGGCATATCCCAAAACCACCCTGAGTTATAAAAGCTTAGAAGCAAAACTTAAAAGACTTATTGGAAACCTTAAAGGAGCACTTAAAAACGGAAAACTAAAAGAAGAACAAACTTGAATTTTTCTTAACTATATAAAAAAATATTACAATACTTTTGGAGAATTAAAATGGCATATAACTAACTGGAACGAAACAAGGTTAAAAACTACACACTTCAAGGCTTTACAACTGCCCTGGTTATACAAAACCAGGAAGATTCTAGGTCTTGTGTTTCCTTGTAGAGAGACTTCAGCTTGTGTGTTTGTTGTGTGAGTGAGCCATAATCACCATCGATGCCGTCCAATTGAGTAGTCTAAGCAAATTGATCTTACCCATTGTTTCTTGTCATTTTCTTTGCCGGAATGCGGGAGTTGGGAATTGCCAAGGTGTTCATTGACAATGTGTTGTGTGGGTTTATAGTTAATGCGTGTTT
Organism: Tanacetum coccineum; assembly: GCA_026074375.1. Taxonomy (NCBI): domain Eukaryota; kingdom Viridiplantae; phylum Streptophyta; class Magnoliopsida; order Asterales; family Asteraceae; genus Tanacetum; species Tanacetum coccineum. The sequence goes on along the minus strand of BQNB010051355.1, from coordinate 9,909 downwards.
GTTTGTTTGCTGGAGTAGGAGACAATGACAGTACTTGGTACTATTTATTGGCGGGAAAGAGGGTTTATGTCCTGTTTGTTTGATTGTTGCAGGGGAAAGGTTTGTAGAGTTGGCAAAACAAGCCCTCCAAGTGCAAGTATATCTTGCAATAAAGGTCCCTTGGTGGATTCAACTTTGGGGAATGTGGCAGTAAATGCCCCCTCAAAAGTAATATTGAAGTTTTGCAAAGTTAGTCCTAAAGGGACTAACGCAGGTAAATGGGAATGGCCTTAGCATTTGGGCCGCTATAATAATAAAAAGAAATGCGGCTTTTTAGTTAAACTTGGGCTTAGAGACTTCCATTAATATACTAAGCTTGTCCGTCCCATATATGGGTTCGGTGGGCCCCATCAAGTATTCCTCGGTGTCGGCTCCGGTTTTGACCGTTGACTTTGTCTTTCTTGGACTTTGGCTTTGATTTGACTTTGGCTTTTCCACGCTTTTCCATTCCGTGCTTGGTTTTGTCTTTTTTTGCTTGATTTTTCGTCCTTTTGTCGGATATCCGTTTCCTGCACAAAATAAGTAAAAACATACAAATATAATGTATTTTTGGTACGTTTTTGGTCATTTAAGTCTGGTTTTAATGGTGAAAGGTATGTGTAATTAAAAGCATACCAGTATGTCCCGTGAAAACCCCTTTGTATGAATTCAATGTTTGAAAACGGTTATAGTCCAGCAAAAATATTTGACCTGGTTCTCTATAACCTTGACTCTGATACCAATCTGTAACACCCCCAAATTGGGTCGCAGCGGAATAAGGGTCCGGGGCGTGTTACTTCTCAGATCTCTAGCACAAGATATATATTGAACGACAATTAAAAGTTGTTTTAAAATTGATACATTGGATTTAACAAAATGTTTACAAAAGCTCGAAGCTTCACTTGTTTACTTGTTATTATTACAAAGATTTCCAGCCCATAACATATATACACAAATGCAGGCAACTAAATCTTTAATGCAAATACATCCAAAACAAACACACAACCAATTACCCTTTTCACCCCGTGCCCTAATGAATCCCTGAAAATATTGCATTAAAACGTCAACATAAAGTTTGGTGAATTCATCAGTTGTTTTATGTTAAATGTTTTTAAACAACCGTAAACTTCCCTCCCCGTAAAATGCAACCGATCAGACATCACAAAATGTAATTTTGTTTCCTAAGCTCGAGACACCGAACTCGACATAAATATACAACATAAAAATATTGCCTACATAGCCCGTGGCGATGTTCAACCCTGTACCCGGCCTAAATCCGCCATGAAATACGTTCTATTTACCATGATAGCTAGTACCACCCGAACGGGAGACAATCCCAAATAATCTATCTAGTAAGCATTCGCGCTCGACATCCAAGTAATTGACATTCATGATTTCATGGGCAGTAGTGGGTTTCTCTACTTAGCAAAACATAATCATGATAAAATATACACTGCGTCCAATTTGTAAAACAGCATATGGTTTCTACACCTCAAAAACTTGTAAATCAATAATTGTAAAACATGGGGCTATGAACTCACCTTGGATGGCGTAAATTGATAATAACATATCCCAAATAAAAAATGCGTCACGCTAACCCCGAATGCAAACCTAGTTACTATAGGTCCGAATCACTAAACCAAGTACGTTGTCGAACAACTACCAATATATAATCCTATATAGTTTATCATCGTACCAACGTTCGGAGCTATCATAATTTACGAGGTCATACATGACTTAACGAAGCAAGGACCTTTAAATCGTAATCCCAATAGCTCGTCAATACGCCATCCGAAGAGGCCTCCTAATGAAAATTCCCTAGTAATATAACACATTGATAACAATAACATATATAATTCTATAGAGCTATATCACCAATTTAATCGTTTAAATAAAATCGGTATTTATAAATAAAACGTTTACAATTACGCCTTAGCAAAAATACATAACTTTGTCGTTTTTATAAAGTCTGTTCCGGCGTTTCTTAACAGCCCCTACAGCTTTCGTATTAAGACGAGTGATCATAATATTTAATTTTTAAGTTTTTGAGATTCTGTTGTGAATAGTATTTTTATTGTTCATTACAGATTATAACTTATTAACGCAAAACCCGTAAATGTCGTATCTTATTCGTTATAGCTCCGTTTTTAGCGATTCTTTCGAACACGTTCTCGTAATTGAAAGTTTTATCATATTATTGATGTTTTAAAAATATAAGTTTCTGTGGTGAATAGTAACTTTTATAAAAATTGTTTTATAAAAGTATTTAATGTCCCTCAACCTTCGTAACTAGCGTATCTCTTGTCGGTATAATCCGATTTTTGAGTTTCTTATCATTTTGGAATCCTTATGAGATGTACTATCTTTATAAAACCTAATATGGCTGTTAACAAATTCGAACCAAAACAGAAACTTTTAAAGGTTGTGATTAAAACATGTTTTAAGCTTGATTTTTGTACCATTAAGCTTCAACACCTTGTTACAACTACTTTACAACACTTGTATCTTATGTCTTACATATATTAGGTCCATTAGGTCATGTTTTGTCCAAGAGTGTCCATGAATACAAGATTAACATAGTTATTTTACCAAGGACCATTTTTCCACTTGTCACTTATGAATGTAACATTAATACCCTAATTTGTTCATTATACATTTAATACTTAACCAACATGTTAAAACACTTTTATACATTCCTTTTTAAAACATCATAATAAACATCCATATAACACGTAAATAAGTTCCCGTAAAACATTGATCATAAAGTAAAAATCCCTTTCTCACATATTCAAAGTATCCTAAATGTGATTTAACTATATAAACATAATTTATGCATAAATCAAAGAAAGTAAATGAAGTAGGTTCTTAGATTAACCTGATTGTAAGAGGATGAAGAACAACCAATCAAAACCTTGTATAAGCAGAAGAAACCCTAGCTTTATCCCTAACTCCAACCAAAACCCCTAATCTTGCACTATCTTGCTAACACCTTTTTCAAAGCTTAAACAACCTTCACTCTTCATAAATACCATAAGTATGATGTATAAAACAGCTAATAGCGAAAAGAAAATCAAGATATTGATCCCCTAAAAACCTTGAATGCCGTGGCCTAAAGAGAGAAAAAGAGATAGTATTTTTTTGTGATTTCCTTTGTTAAGAATGAATTGAATGAGTTTTTTCTAGTCACACAGGCACCCTATTATACTACTAGGAGATCATATGAAGATATTTGTATGCCAAGTTGATGTCATGCAAGGTGGCAAGGATAAGAATGCAATGGAGGAAGCTAGGGCTTATTCATATAAGAACAGACTATTCATGGTTCAAGTGGATTAAAAGATCTTTGTGAAGCATCTTGTGCTCTTGGCTAGTCCTACATATATATACACGTTCATACATGATATTGTAAGAAGCTAGAAAATATCTTTGATCTTTATTGATGTATGACTTGTATTATTTGAAGTATATTGGTATAAAGGTTAAATAAATGTATAACTTGTACATATAGTTTGAGATTGTGAATATTTTTAAAAAGAAATGATACAGTTGATACAATACTTGAATTTTAAATAAACTTTATAATTATTGGTACTAATTTTGGGATATGATGAAGCGTAGATAAGTTAACGTGTTTTCAAGGAAGGCCTAAACCGTACTTTATCGCGAAAACGTAACACTTAACCGTACCCAATAAAAATAAAATGTGCAATGTTAACAATTATCCTCTAAAAAAATCATATAACACTTGCTTGATGTAAACATTTAATTGTTTAATTCCCGTTTACATTGAATGATCATTTTTAGTTTCCGTGATTTCACTTAACGGTTACGATTTAAAGCAAACGCGTAAAACCCTAAAAATAAATAGTGAATTTCATAATGTCGTACAATGACCTAAAACACAAGGTGTTATATTATCTATCATAGATTAGGAGATAGAGTTTGGCTAAGTCGAGTCAATTCCAAAAATTTAAAATTTACGTCTTGTCTTGATATCTAAAACATATAGATACACATTGGTTAAACATGAGTTAAGAGATGAAACTTAGAGGGTGTTTTATTGTAGATAATTTCAGTTTAAGACGTCAATTTAGGAATAAGAAAACTTTGATTAAGTCATTATGCAATGCCATGCATATCTTGGAAATATATCTCATGATCATGTGATTTATTGTTACGTATTGGTTTCTTAATTATACTAATTCGCGTCACATCTTCTAGGTGGTGCTTAGAAGTATTTCTCGCTCGTCCAAAGACTCATCTTACTTCTGATCTATTTGCTCTTACGGTGAGTTTATAGCCTCACCTTTAAACTTTTAATTGTTTTATAAATCTTGCGAGGGAGATACATGTTAGTTTTATAAATCAAACACAAGTAATTTTTGGTATGCTGGACCCGATTATGAACTAAGTGCATAAGTAGCTATTGCTAAAAGACCTCAATTATCATGAACAATTAGTTACCTATGATGGGTAAGCGCTAATACATTAAATAGATCTATTAGGCCGTGACTACCCTATCCGGGGTATGGATCCATGGCGAGAGCACCCTAAAGCGGATATTTTGTATTGTAAATTTCTTATAGGTATATGGCAATATTACCTACCTTGTGTTGGGGAAAATTTTGTGCACAATCACTACATCAGGATGTGTATGATTAAGGCTTCAGTGTCATGAGCTTATGCATTAGTGATTATAAACTTGTTTGATCCACAAGTTTTTGATGATTAAAAATACTCGTGTTCACTCTTTTATTTCATATAAACTCTATGAATTAACTCAACTTTTGTTGACGTTTTAAGCCTGTTTTATCTCAAGTAATCAAGGTTAACGGCTTAGGGCGGACGAAGGGAGTTTAGCGTGAAGTGTATTTAAAAGCTTATTTTTGGTTCCTTTCTCTAAAATATACTTTATGTTATGGTTTTTAAAAACTTATGTTGTGATGTTTTGTGGTGATGATCTTGTGGACAAGTAAACTCTGATTTTCACTAAGAATGGAACAATGTTCATGTTTATGCTTTAAAACATCTATTTTGAGTCGTTATTTATATACTTATGTTGTTGTACTATGATTTAACACCCAAATGGTTGGTTTCGCTGCGTGTAAATTTAGGGGTATTAAAGATTGGTATCAAGAGCTTAAGGTTATAGAGAACTATGTCATTTTCAAAAACCTAAACTATAACTTTTTCACGCGCTAAGACTCCTCGAGGCCCTCGTCCAAGTCATACACATGGTTCTTATTTGAGTACTTATGCACGTTTCAGGTGCATTATCTTAAATATTTATATAATAAATATTATGATATATATTAAGATGTATACATCGATTTTCATGCTTGTTCGTAAAGCATTAAAAATTATTTGTTTAATTAGATAAAAATGTAATTCATATATAAGATGAATATTATTATTCATATTTGGACTATTATCGATCATCACGTTCATTCATGGGGCATCGTCATGCATTTGCATATTTGCATATGTTATTACTCATATAATAAATTTTATCTATATAGTGACCTTATATATCGATTCTGTGTGATTTGCAGATAATCATGGCAAATCTACCTTTTAACGACTTTAACGCAAACCTTCCTGAAGACGAGCCAGTTCAGCCCGAACATTCTCCTGCTATGCTCGGATTCGCACCAGCTATTCTAAATATACCAAATAATAATAATGGATAGATTAAAGAAGATAATGAAGAAGAGATGGAAGCTGAATAGGATGATGATGAAGAAATAGAGGCTGAAGATGATGATGAGATGGATGTTGAGGTTAACGATGATGAGAATGAGGCTGAGATAATTAATCCTTATGAGGAGGTTGATCCCCTCAACTGACCATCTCCCGGTTCTGATGATGAGACAAGGTTTGCGACTGCTACCCCTGTTATTAGTTCTGATTTTGATGATGAGACTGAGTTTACGGATGTTGCTGCCCTTGTTACTAGTTTTACCTTTCGGCCTCTACCTCTCATTCGCCAATTTTTTGGTACTTTCTATATTGGGGAGGGTTCATCTGCTAGGGCCTTTCTTGCTGATAACGGTAGGGTCTCTACACCTGGTTCGATGGGTTGTAACATAAAGACTCTTCACTTCAAGGTGAAGACATTGGACAGGCAGATGTTTGACAGGTACAAAAACCGAGGCAACAACCGTTAGAACCGACAGAGTAACCAAAGGCGGGGAAATGCCAGGGCGATGACCACAGCCCAAAATTAACAAGCAGATCAGACGGGAACAACTCCCAAATGTAATCGCTGTGGGTTATGCCATTTCGGTAACTGCCCAGTCAAGTGCGACAATTGTAGAAAACTAGGTCACAAGACCAAGGATTGTAGAGGCAAAGCTGTGGCAACAGGTGCCAATACTCAACCGATTATCAACTATTATGAGTGTAGGGAGAGAGGCCATACCAGGAATGTATGTCCAAACAGGAATAATCGACAAGGTGGCTATACACAAGGTCGAGCTTATGTCATCCGTGAAGCTGAACACAATCAGAGCCCGAATGTTGTGACTGGTATGTTCCTACCGAATAATCATTATACTACTGTACTTTTTGATTGGGGTTCAGACAAGAGTTTCGTGAATAATAGTATTAGTCACAAGATAGATATTAAACCGGTCAAATTAAATACTAGTTACGAAGTCGAGCTAGCCGACAGAAAAATAGTTAGCACCAACGCTGTTTTGAGGGGTTGTACTCTGAATTTGGTTGACCATTTGTTCAACATTAACCTCATACTGATAGAGTTGGGTACTTTTGATGTAATAGTTGGAATGGATTGGCTAGTAGAGCGCGATGCCGTTATCGTGTGTGTTAAAAAGGAAGTACATGTGCCTTATAAGAACAAGACGTTAGTAGTCAAGGGTGATAGAGGTCCATCTCGATCGAAAGTGATATCTTGCATCAAGGCGGGAAAGTATGTAGAGAGAGGTTGCTAGTTATTCCTTGCTCAAGTGATGGAGAAAGAACCAGCGGAGAAACGATTGCAAGACATGCTTGTGATACGTGACTTTCTCAAGGTGTTTCCTGATGATTTGCCAGGACTTCCACCACCTCGACAAGTTAAGTTTAGAATCAAACTTGTACCAGGAGCCGCGCCTGTAGCACGTGCGCCTTATCGTCTGGCACCATCGAAACTGAATGAATTATCGAACCAACTAAAGGAGTTATCAGAGAAAGGATTCATACGCCCGAGCTCGTCACCTTGGGGAGCTCCGGTGTTATTTGTGAAAAATAAAGACGGTTCGTTTCAAATGTATATCAATTACCGTGAGTTGAACAAGTTGACAGTCAATAATCGGTATCCACTTCTAAGGATTGACGATCTGTTTGACCAACTTCAAGGTTCGAGCGTGTACTCGAAGATTGATCTGCGGTCAGGTTATCACCAACTTCGCATTAGAGAAGAAGAGATCCCAATTACTGCCTTCAGAACTAGGTACGGTCACTACGAATTTCAAGTGATGCCGTTTGGTTTAACCAACGCTCCTGCGGTATTCATGGATTTAATGAATTGAGTATGCAAGCCATACCTCGATAAATTCGTGATCATGTTCATCGATGGCATACTCATCTACTCCAAGAATAAAGAAGAACACGGAGAACATTTAAAGATTATCTTAGAATTACTCAGGAAGGAGAAACTGTACGCCAAATTTTCAAAGTGCGATTTCTGGCTGGAGTCCGTATAATTTCTCGGTCATGTGATCGACAATAAGGGTGTTCACGTAGATCCTTCAAAGATCAAGGCCATCCAGAATTGGTCTGCACCAACAACACCAACGAAGGTAAGACAATTCTTGGGTTTAGCCGGATACAACCGGAGATTCATCGAGGGTTTCTTGCTAATTTCCAAACCTCTAACTAAACTGACCCAGAAGAACAAGAAGTATGAATGAGGTGAGGAAGGAGAAGAGGCGTTCCAGTTGTTGAAGCAAAAGCTATGTTCTGCACCTATCCTGTCATTGCCGGAAGGGTCAGAATATTTTGTTGTGTATTGCGATGCATCGGTTAAGGGTTT
>BQNB010051354.1:0-41036 GCA_026074375.1 Tanacetum coccineum | reverse complement strand
AAATAAAATAAATCGATAAGTAACGCAGAGTATGTAATATATTCCGTATATATTACATATGAAATATAAACCATTATATAACTCATACCGTGAATTATATAACAAAGACCAACAACCAAAAGAATAATCGAGGTATATAATACTTTGCAAGTATTATATAAGAAACGTGAGAAAAATAACTGAAGCAAAACAATTCGACACGTTTTCAGAAATCACCAATTAAATTAATAAACTGTCCTTGTATAAAAGTAAACGTACGTTTTAAAGTTTCATAGTATATAAACGATGTTTCTAAAACTTTTACAAAGTTATGATTTTTATCTTTTAATCGGAAATTTATAAAATAATATTTTATAAATGTGTATTTCGTTACGCGTTTTAACTAGACTAGTTGTCTCGTTAGTAAAAATGTAGCTTTCGTTTATTTACCGGTTGATTGTATCATTACAAATTAATATTCTTAAAACTATATAACTTCACCCCGTTATCGCGTTGATAAAATAATAAAAATTATAGTGAGTATTTACTAAGTATAGAAATTTATAGCTTTTTCGGCATGACCTGTCCGTTTGTAATACGTTTTCCATATTTATAAAATCTAACGTTTTTCCCTTAATCAATATATATATTACAAATATTCGCGGGTTTCAATGTATATGTGTATATATATATATACATAAACGAGGCCGAGATAGGAAACAAAACAATAAGTATTATTTAACCATTTAACCACCACTTAATCCGATTTTGTATTTATAAAATCTTACGTTATATTTAATTTCCGATTTATATAAACCAAACACGCCCGAAAGCTGTTAAACAGCGAACCAAACGCACCCTTAAGGGCTGTTGTTAACCCAAACGTACCCTTATGGCGTTTCCCTTAACCCAAACACACCCTTAGCGAAACTGTCCAAACCAAACACACCCCTTGGTGTATAATCTGCCAACCAAACGCACCCTTTGCGGTGTTTTAAGCAAATCGAAGCCCCTATGGCTGCCAATTATAAAATATAAAATAATATTTTATAAATTTATATTTCGTTTCCTCGACGAGTCGTGTCTAAAATAGTTATCTCATTGTAAAAGTATAGTTTTCGTTCGTTTATCCGGTTATTGTATAATACAAATTATTATATCTTTAAAATATAACTTAGTCCCTTTTATCGGTTTCTAAAATAATTGAGGCTTTAATAAAACATTACTAAATATAAAAAGTTATATAAATTTCGTCATGACCTTCCCGGTTATATAACTTTTCCCCATATTTATAAAACCTAATGTTTTCTTTTCCACTTTTCAACAAACCGCGCGTTGCAAAATATCTACGTGTTTTAAATATATATTTATAACTAAACAAATTAATAAATACCATATTTATTTAACCATTAACCACCATTTTAGTTCCGATTTATAATTTATAAAGTCTCGTGTTATATTTATTAATCAAGTGTAAACCAAACGAACCCTCGTTGTTTCGCTAACCCAAACGCCCCCTTTTGTACAATTCTGGTATCCCAAACGCACCCTAATCGTCAAACTGCTAACCCAAACACCCCTTTTGGGTGCAACTGCCCAACCAAACACACCCCTTGGTGTATAATCTGTCAACCAAACACACCCCTTGGTGTATAATCTGCCAACCAAACGCACCTTTTGCCGTGTCTGCCAAACCAAACGCACCCCCATGGCTGTTAAACAACCATCCAAACACACCCGCTGTTGTTATAACCTAAACCAAACACACCCTTTCACTTTGTCATTAAACCAAACGCACCCTTGTGCAAGTATAAGAACCAGACGCACCCTGGTCGGTGCAAATACCAAACCAAACGCACCCTGGTCGGTGCAACTACCAAACCAACGCACCGTAGGGTCGTATTAACAACCAAACGCACCCTTGATGGTGCCACTGTCAAACCGACGCACCCTATTTTGGTGTACCCAGCCATCCAAACGCGCCCCTTGTGGTGATATGAACCAAAACACACCCTTGTTGGTGGTTGGCAGCGAAAACAAACGCACCCTAACTGGTGCTACAAAACCAAATGCACCCTTGCGTGTGAATCCCAAGAACCAAACGCCCCTTGGTGGTGGCTGTTAAGCCAAACGCACCCTACGAGGGTGGCTGCCACCAAACCCACCCTTGGTGGTGGTGGCCGCTGCTAAACCACCGAAACAAACACCCTTCGTGGTGTTTATGTTAAACCAAACGCACCTGTTGGTGCATTTACACAGCCAAAAGCACCTTGTGGTGGTGGCTGAGATGGAGTGGTGACGATGATGAGGGTGGTGGCGGGGTGGCAGAGTGGTGATGATGATGTGTGGTGTAGAGGTGGTGGGGCAGTGGTAAACGTGGCAGAGGTGGTGGTGGTTCGGAGATGGGGTGTAGATGGTGACGGTTAGGAGATGGCGATGACGGTAAGGATGTGGTGGTAGTGATGATGAGATGGCAGCGGCGGCAGCGCAAGATGGGGGGAATGGTGGTGACGGGGCTGCGGCTGCCGGAGAGGGGGAGGGGCGGCGCGACGCGTAGAAGCGCGTGACGTGAGGGATCAGGTGACAATGAACCTTTTTGGATTTCGCCGGAAAAGTCCGCCGGAAAACTTTTCTGGCGGCGACGGCGTGGTGATGGCCGGAATCCAGCGGCTGGCCGGCTGCGGCTGTGGTGGCCGGATAATGGGAGAGGGAGAGAGTGTTTTATGTGTGTGTGTGTTTTTATATATAAGAATGAAATGAAAAGTTATTAAAGTTTTATTTATAATAAAACTTTTAAAATAAAGTGACAAGTACAAAATAGTGTAGGGTAAATTTTGTAAGTTTTTATCATAGTTTTGATAACTATCGATTTGGGACTCATTTGAACTACTTAACGGTCGATTCAGGACAAGAAACTTGCGCCATTGTTTTCCAAATTATTTTTCCCATATAAACGAGTATTCACTCGACCTCTTTTTTATGTAAAACGGTTAACAAATTTAATTTTAAAACGTTTACATATGTTAATCTATGTATATTTCCGATAAACTTTGTCCGTAAATGATCTCTTACTCGAATATTTGCGTCTTCAACAAACGCTTAAAATGCTAAGTAATTTTTTAAATATTTTTATTTAATAAAAGGTGATAATTAAATATAATTTAATTATTTTCTCATCAACGAGGTTGTTTCCATTTCTAAAACTTTTGCGAGGCTTTTTAGTCCCCCCCCTTTTCTTTCGTTTTCATGTCTCGGGTAAAACTGAAAAGTTGTCAGGAATATCATTTTACATCAAATTGCTTTAGAGTCCGAGTTGTAAACGTGATTTAGTGGTTCGTTTTGATAAGTCAACTATTAAATAATATATATCTTTTTCCGTTTTCGAATCAAAATAAGTTATAAATAACTTATGTACCCGAGGTGTGTAATAATAAATATGATTTCATGTATGAAATATTTTCGAAAAGTGTACCGTTACCACGGTAATCGTTTATGTGACAAAAAAAGACCCAAATTTTAAAAAACAAGTCCAGACTCGAAAAGTCAAAGATTAAAATAGTCCTTTAAATTTCTGAAAACTCTCGGAACAGTTTACAGTACATACCCCTTAAAGAAATCCGTCGTCACCGAGATTAAATTGTTGTTTAACCGATTGTGTAACCAAGAAAAGACTTACGCTAGAAGATACGGCGGCGCGGACGGGAGTCATTGTAGGTGTGATTAAAATCCATGTAAAATGACTGGGGGGGGGGGGGGGGGGGGGGGGGGGGGGGGGGGAGGGAGGGGGCGGGGGGGGGGGGGGGGGGGGGTGGGGAGGGGGGGGGCCACCCCGTTTAATCTATCATAGTTAGCTCTAGTCTTAGTTTTAATCTTTTTAGTTACCGTACGACTTCTGGTGTTGGCCGGTCTGTACCCACAGTTAGCCACATCCATTGCCCATTTAGGCACCAAAACACGTGTATAAATTCCCTTTCCAGCCATGGAAGGGGTTGGTTGTGTCATTGGATCACTACACACACTTAAAGGTGTTTTTCATCTCACTAGACATGCACTTTCTCTCTCTAGAAATTTGGCCAACCCATCATTCCTAAGCTTGTATTGTGATATCCAATATACTACAATTGGTATCAGAGCCCATAGATGATTAGAATAATAGGTGTGCGTTTTCGTTAGTTAGATTAAAAGTTTGGTTTTTAGAAGGTTTATGAGTCCTTTTTTCTTGACACTCTTTGAATCTCACGTTGGTGATTTAAAGTTAGGTTTTTTATAGTTTGTATAACCTCTAGGATCAAGTTGTACAAAAGAAACCAAGTAAAAATGTTCAAAAGGGTGATTTTAGTGTTTTTTACAAGGTGAAAAAGACTTGTATTTTTCTTTTCACTGCGCGTGTTGCCTCTCTGAGACATTCTTGGTTCGTTTTGCCCATAGTACCTCTGCGTATTTGTCGTTTTGTATAACAACATTACTGCTTTTGTCGTATTTGGGGTTACGTTTGTTATTGAAAGGTTGCGTTTTGCCTAACTTGAAGACACACACACACACACACACATGCTTCAAGACCCGCACTGCTTGTGCTTCAAGCACCTTAGTGTCGTTTTGCTTCAAGCTTATCAACTGCGTTTTGCTTCAACATCACTGCGTTTGGCACTCAAGAACTCCATTGCTTTTGCCTGAAGACCATATTCTTTGATACAAAAAGTTACTTCCTGGCAAATTTCATTCATCATTGCGTTTTGCTTCAACATCACTGCTCTGCTCAAGACCTCTCATTGCGTTTTTGCTTCAAGACCAATTCGTTTTGATACAAACAGTTACGCTGGCAAATTTCATTCTTCACTGGCGTTTGTCTAGGCTCCTTCACTACTTTAGCCTAAGTTTCATTATCTTCATTACGTTAACTTATTCAACCAAACCAAATCATGAATCAAACAACAAATCACCTAATCAAACAAACAATCATCACTTTTTAACATACAATCACTAATCATTTGTACCGATCCAAAGTTTACATAATACACGGTGAATCAACCCATGTCCAGTAATTCAGATGATATTCCAAGCGGCCGGTTTCCGATCCTGCCCTCCTATTGCCTCGATAGGACAGATTTATGAATCATGGGGTCACCAACGATCCCGATGTACTGTAAGACAGAAAATGGATTGCAAATTACGTTAGGTCATTGATCAAGGACCATTGGAAACCTCAAGGATGCACTCGGAACTACCCCTGAGGGAGGTGTCCTTCTTGGACCAGAAAGGCCTCGTACATATGAGGATCTCAGTGACACGGAGAAGAAACGATACGATGCAGATGTTGTGCCACCAATATTGTGCTTCAAGGACTTACCCAAAGATATCTACAATCGCACACACACAATCACAACATTGAAGCAATAACAATTTTAGATAACGTCAAGATGCCTTCTGGCATTCAAACTCACAAAAGAAGATAGAGAATCTCAGTTGTACGATGAGTTTGAGGTTCAAGATGCTTCCAGGTGAAAATATCAATGAGTACTATGTTCGCTTTCACAAGCTGGTCAACGACATGAGGAATATCAGAATGACAATGCCTAACATTCAACTGAACTCCAAGTTTGTGAACAATATGTCACCTGAATGGGATAGGTTCGTGACAGCCGTTAAACTCAACAAAGGTCTGAAAGAGACAAATCACGAACAGCTGTATGCATACTTAAAACAACATGAGAAGCATGCTGCACAAGATCGACTGATATGAAAGAATCACTCCTCCGACGAATGACCAACTTCATTGTGTCAACGTCCACCTCATGCTCAAACATCATAGGTCAGTCTCATCATATCCCTTCTCATCCAACAAACCCTCAATCACTACAATATCCACAATTCCCTGAAACATCACAAATTGATTCCGGATACACCCAAACTGATGAAATACTTGACAACCTAACCAAACAAATGGCACTCCTTGCCTAATCCTTCAGAGCAACGCTTCCTCAGACCAACAATCAACTTCGAACCTCATCTAACACCCAAAATCAAGCAACTATTCAAGATGGTCGGGTTGTTGTTCAGAATGTTCAAGGGCGACAGAATCAGAATCAGAGGTATTTTGCTCGGGGAAATGGCCAAGCGGACATGGGTTGTGCAACAGAATAGAGCTGGGAATGCCAATACATGTCAAGGGAAACCGGTCAAGTGTTATAATTGTAATGGAGTTGGACATATTTGTTAGGAATACGAAATTCCTAGAAAAGTCTCGGTCACTTCATAGATATCGGTAGATAGCTCGTCAAGTAATATTTGGAAACTTACATAGGTAACTAGTCCAAGGTCCATGGAAAGCCCATGTAACCAGGCTCATGTCCACCTTATGTAAGATAAATACCCTCTCCACACATGGAGAGGGTGTTCGTTCTCTTTGTAATTTTTTGCCCACATAGTTTCTATCAACCATCCAAGTTTTCTTTTTAACTTTTCGCTCCTCAACTTTCCTCACTCTATTACATCTTTTGTGTGAAACAAGAATTCTTCAATTGGGGTCTCAGAGCCAGGGGTTCTATCTGTGTTCCTTTAGGTTTTTGTTGTGGTGACTTATTGAGTCTATATAAATTCGCGGCTTATTTATTTTTTAATGTTCATATTTTTATTATGATTTTATTTTTTTTGTTTTTGTTGGAAATTCAAACAAAAAAAGTGCCCTAACTTTCTAAACACAAAACTTGTGTGATTCGAATAACAAAATAGTGCAACAAAGGGTGTGTTTCTGTCTAGTTTGGTGCGTTTGAATAACAAGCCTATATTTTCTAAAGTTTAGGGTTAGTGTATTTATATATGGGCTTTTCTATAATAACCTTTGTTCCTGTGGAACTTAGTGATGTACTCGTGCGAGAAAGAACAAAGGATAGCCAACAAGTGAAATCCCAAAAGGAATCGAACGAGGACTTTGCTTTAATAATCGTTCGAGACCATCGAACGAGACCATCGAACGAGACCATCGAGAGTCTGAGCCATCGATCAAGACCATCAACGAGACAATCGATCGAAGACCTCGAACGAGACCATCGAACGAGTTGTAAGATTGCAAGCAACGAAACTAGTGACATCGAACGAGTGACATCGAACGAGTACCATCGAACTAGTGAAACCACGAACTAACAAGGAGTCAACGAGTACACTCCACAAGGACCGAACGAGATGGAAAACATAACAAGGATCAGGTACGAGGTAATAAAACACCAAGGACGGAGGACGAGGTGGTTGTTTGCTATAGGGAGCCGAACGAGGTTACGTTTGGCGTTTAAGTTGTTTTCGGTTTTCGGTTCGGTGTCCGTAATCTACGGACTTATAACGTATACCAGTTCCGTGATTCGTGTCCATCGTGTCGAATCACACGTGGTATATTCGAACGTTCATCGACGATAACCCGTACAGGTTCATTAGATCAATCACTCGTCGTTCGTATTTCTCATTTCACCTCAAAACGAAAAGATTATAAGACAATGAGGTAATGCTAGTTACCTTAATAACTAAAATTCAAGAGTGACAAGATTGGTCCCTGAACTTCAAACCCAATTCAAACTTTGTCATTTGTTTGTTTTATAACCCTTAGTTAATAACAACATTTTGTTTTAGCCCTTAGATTTTGAAACATTTTAATTCTAACCTTTCATTTTATAAAACATTTTCATTTTTAGATCTTTGTTTTCAATTTTTTTTTCTTTACTTAGTTTATATTCAATTTTAGCCCTTTAGTTGTAAAAATAAAAATAAAAAAAATTGCACCGTTAGTCCATATTTGAGTTTTCATCAACCGTTAATCATTTTAAGTTGAAAGTTTGTGCACCGTTCATCGTTTAAGCTCAATTAAACATTTAAAAAGCCATAACATCTTCAACGACACCAAAGATTTCAACATCCATTAATTAGTGTTTTAACTGTTTTCTTCTTGATTTTGTAAAATCCCGCGAAAGATTTAATTCTTTTTCTCGGTTTAAATCATAGATTTGTAAATTCCCGTGAACGTTAATTGATTTCAAACCACAACAAAATCACTTAATCTACTTAAGATTTTTCATTTCATTTCACACATTGAATTTCAATGGAATCTTTGAATTCTAATTCTCAAGAGAGAGAGATGCATCAGCTGCAACAAATGCAAGACAAAGCAAAAGAAAAATGCATGAAATCATTTCGCCTACTTCATCACATCTCCAAGTTCTTTCAATCAAGGGAGAATTCGAACGGGCATGTGTGGCACTATTTGATACAAATAATCAACATTTACAGAGAATCGTTGTTACTTAACTTGGATAATCTAGAAAAGCAACTCGACATAGAAGAATTTCAAGAAACTGAATCCATTGGTGCGTTTAGCGTACTCATGAATCAGTTTCAGACATTCATCAATTTTCGATACTGTTTCGATGATTTTTGAGGTGCAATGATATGCAATTCCTGTCTAGAAAACACTCGAACTGAGATTCAACAATTCCCGTATACAATGATACCAACTCATGGAAACCTTAAGGAAGACTATTGATGAAAAGCACAGCATAAACGAGAAAAACTAACAAAGAGGGTGAATGATAGAGTGATGGCAGTCAAAGAGGGAAAGAGGAGTTCGAGACCACATTAGCTATTTCGAAAAGCAGTTGGATAGAGTCAGAAAACAACAATGCACTCAGCACATCAGTGAATGAAACTCAGCTACAACAGCACGAGAGTTTGGTCACTGAGAGTACAACATTGGAGGTTAATTTAAACACAGACGTTAAAGCATTGGATGCTGGGTTGGTTATTACAGAAAGCAGCAGGACTAAGTCAGATAAGCATGATACAAGCAGCAATTTAAGGACTTATATCACACATGATGTGGATGCAGATATCAGACCAGTAAATGACCAAGTGCCATTTGCTGAGGTACAATTGACTGCTCAACATAATGTCCTTGCTAATGAACAACAGCATACTGAGCAATCTGAACCCATATATGACACATATCTGTTGGAAAAGGTTGATAGCAATACCACTCCTGATTCAACAAATATGTGTCATAGGGGAGGAGAGATTGACCAGGATGCTGAACATGATCAAGTAAAAAGTCCTTTGCTTAAGGCTGAGTTTCTCAAAACGAATGATATGGTTGAAAAAGAAGTGTATAATGAACTTTCAAACAGATTTTTACAACTTGAGAAACATTGTATTTCACTTGAAATTTCAATTCAACAAAAGGAAGAAAGTTTTCAAAGTAACAAACCATGTAAGAATCAGGATTCTCCTGAATTTCGTGAATTTTTTGAGATAAACGAATTGAAAGCTCAGCTACAAGCCAAAAACTCAACGATCAACAACTTGAAGGAACAAATTAAAAATGTGCATGAGAAAAGTAATGAAGCCAAGGTTAAACATGACATTGATGTAATTGAAACAATTAACATCGAATTAGAACATAAAGTGGCTAAATTACTTAAGGAAAATGAGCATTTAAAACAGACTTACAAAGAACTTTATGATTCTATCAAAAAGACACGAATTCAGACGAAAGATCATAATGACTCACTGATTGCTCAAGTAAATAGTAAGACTGTTGAAAATGCTGATTTAAAGGCTCAGATTCAGGAAAAGGTTTTTGCAAATGCAGCATTAAAAAATGAATTAAGAAAGTTAAACGGAACTAGTGTGGATACTAAGTTTGCAAAACCATCAATCTTGGGAAAACCGGTTTTACAACCACACCGAAACCAATCAGTTGTTAGACAACCGAATGCGTTTAAATCTGAACGACCTAACTTTTCAAAACCATGGTTTGCCTCCCAAGTTGATGTGATTAACGTTTTGTCAAAACCAGTCACTCCTCATTATTTGCTTAAAGTTCGAGAATATGTGCTTGTAAAACCTCATCATGTGATTGCACCTGGCTCATCTAGGAATAGTCAAAAAGAATATTATAGTTCAAATGATATGGCTCATAATCACTATCCAGAGGAAGCTAGGAAAAAGACACAAGAAAGAAATAGGAATTCAAAACCTAGTGTGATGCCTTCTGTTAGATTACAAAAATCTGGTAATGGTAGTACTCCAAACCCTAAGAGAACGAGTAAAACATCTAGGAGTTTGCCTACATCTAAGAGTAGTTGCGTAACTATTACGGTTGTGCCCAAAGTAGATCACTCTAGGAATTCTAGTTCTTTTTCAGATTCTAAACATTTCTTTTGTTCTACATGTCATAAATGTGTCTTTAATGCAAATCATGATGCTTGTATAACAAAACTCCTGAATGAAGTGAATTCACGTAAGGTTAAACCCCATATGACTAAAAACAGTAACAACCCCGTAGAACAAAAAGGTCATACTCAGAAACCTGGTAGGCAGATCTCTTCAGGACATAGGTTTTCTCCCAAAAAGACTTCCACTGTGTATGAGAAAACATCTCCTAGGTCTTGTCTTAGGTGGATACCGACGGGTAGAATTTTCAAGCTTGCTGGTCTTAGGTGGATACCTACTGGAAAGATGTTCATCGATAGCACAACTAAGGTTGACAGTGAACCCCCAAATGGTTCAAATAAAGATATCACTAACCCATATGAATGCGATCAAACTCTTAATGTCAGTGCAGGGCTTCAAGGAATTCAAATCTGATGAACATGAAAAATGATGATTGTTCACATCAGTTTAGGCCTCGCTCTTCAATGACAAAATGACGTCTGTTCACATCAGTTCAGGCCTTGCTCTTCAACGACAAATGGCGTCTGCAAACAACACTTTAGGCCCCGTTCCTTAAAGAAAAGAAAGGTGTACACTTCAGTGCGCTTTATCTTCAAAAGAAGAGAAATCTTCTTGTTTTCGACCATTCTCATCAACATTCTTCATATTTTCCCATGCTCGTTCAATCATTAAGTGGATAAGCGTACATTAGCTTGTATTTTAATTCACTAGATAAATCAAAAATGGCAATCGCATATGCAATTTTTGAAGGGGAGAATAGTCAATCAAATGTGATCAATACAGTTCAACTTGGTCTCTCAATGTGTATGAAATGGTCAAATTGACTCCTTGATACATCAGTTCAGGACTCGTGCAAAACCCAATTTCTCCAACACCTTATGTTCCACCATCCAAGAAAGACTATGAGATCCTGTTTCAATTATTGTTTGATGAGTACTTTAATCCTCCACCACGTGCTGTTTTTCCAGATTCGGTAGTGGTTGCTGCTCCAAGAGCTGTTGATCCAGCCGATTCACCTTCGTCAACTACCATTGATCAAGATGTACCTCTGCTAGTACTTCACTAACAAATCAGGAAATTCAATCTCAAGTCACTCATCAAGGTGTTGAAGAACAAATTCTTGGACATCAAAATGCATAATTTGATAATGCACCCCTCCTTCATAATCTTTCTTTAGACCCGAGTTCTAAAGAAACAACTTTACAAGGGGTCATTCCATAAAATTTGCATCATCTTAACCAATCTTTTGATACTCCCACTAAGTTAACAAAGAATCACCTATTGGAGAATGTTATTGGCGATCCTTCTCGACCGGTTTCGACAAGAAGTCAACTACAAGAACATGCCATTTGGTGCTACTTTGACGCAAATGTTAATCCAATTCCTTTCGGTGGAAACTAGTCTGGTTAAGATCTACTATCTCAAAGGAAAAATAATGGTGGTAATTCTTCATGTATCCTGTGTACATTTGTAAATATTTAAAAACAAAAACAAAATACAAAAATATAAAACTTACAAAAACCATAAAAATCAAAAAAATAGAAAATACCAAAAATATTTTTCAAGACATGTCTTCTAAAAATCGATAATATTTACGGACCTAGAAATGTCATTCAATAATTACACGGGTCTTTAAATACAGTTCGAGGAGAAGTTTAAACTTTTCAAAACATGTCTTCATTGCTTGGAGTTATTTCAGACTGCAACCCGTTTTTCAAAATGAGGAAAGCATGTCTCCAAAAAGACAGTTGTTCCTGACAATGGGTGATTAAGTTCTCCTAGGCATGGATTACTTCCTATTCGTGCACCCTCGATCTAATAAGTATACGTATCAGTGCATTTATTTGTCAAAATAAGAGAAATCTTATTTTTATTGGTAAAATATTGTCTTTACAATGAATAAGTGTTTTTCAATAATCACAAAAAGATTTTCAAAGACAATTCGACCACTCACACAATGACAACAACTCTTGTGTTCTTTCGGAAAAAAATAGGCAAACACACTCTTAATGTTAAATATTGTTGATGATAATCTTATTAGCCTCGACCGACCCCACATATGACTGTGACCGTTTTTCTAATGAATGACTCTAAATTTCAAATGTCGAGATGGGTTCAATTCTTTTTTCTAGCTTTACAAATTTTCAGAATGCTAGAGGCATTTTTCATAATCCAATCTATATACGTTAATGAGATTTTAAGAAATTTGTATCTTCATAAAAGTGACCCTATTGGACACTCCATGGTGGAGCGAACAATCTGGATGAGGACCCTCTCAAGGATCCTGTTGCCAGACCAATATCCGCAGTATGATTGGATCCATGATGTATTCTCACGGCCAGTAGGACCCGACTGTATTTTTGCTGTGTGCATGTGGCTAGATATCTAATTCCTAAGCCCACTAAAAGTCACCTTGAAGCACCTTGAAGCAGTTAAACGGGTCTTTCGGTACCTCCAAGGAACCATAAATATGGGTCTTTGGTATCCGAAAGACACCGCCATGGCACTAACAGCATACGCAGACACAGATCATGCAGGTTGTCAAGACACTCGAAGAAGCACATCTGGTAGAGCTCAGTTCCTTGGTTATAAGTTAGTTAGTTGGTCATCAAAGAAACAAACTAGCATGTCCATCTCGTCTACAGAGGCTAAATACATCGCGATGTTTGGTTGCTGTGCCCAAATCCTATGGATGCGGTCTCAATTATCGGATTATGGCTTTGCATACAATCACATCCCTCTGTATTGTGACAACAAGAGTGCCATAGCTCTATGCTGCAACAACGTCCAACACTCCAGGTCTAAACACATCGACATCCGACATCATTTCATCAGAGAACAAGTGGAGAAGGGAGTGGTTGAGTTGTATTTCGTGAGGACAGAGTATCAACTGGCGGATATATTCACTAAGGCACTGCCCAGAGAACGATTTGAATTCATTCTCCCGCGGCTTGGCATGAAGAGTATGAAGCCAGAGACACTCAAACGTCTTCAGGATGATAAGGATGAGTAACGTATTTGCTTCAAGTATCCTATGTAAATATGTACATATTCATCATCAAAAAGAAAATACAAAAATATAAAACCCACAAAAATCCATAAAAATCAGAAAATATAAACTCTCAAATTTTTTTTTTCCAAGACATGTCTTCCGTTTATCGATAACATTTACGGACCTAGAAATGTCATTCAATAATGACACAGGCCTTTAAATGAAGCTCGAACGGAAGTTCAAACTTTTCAAAACATGTCTAAATGGCTTGCAGTTATTTCAGACTGCAACCCGGTTTTCAAAATGAGGAAAGATCGTCGCCAAAAAGACGGTTGTTCCTAACAACGGGTGATTAAGTTCTCCCGGGCATGGATTACTTTATATCCGTGCATCCTCGATCTAATGTACGCTTCAGTGCATTATTTCTTGATTAGGAAGAGAAGTCTTCTTTTATCCTTATAATTTTTCCGTCTATGATTCTTCAGAAAATTATTTGGATGTCACATGGTGGTTTAATCTTATTGTTGAAAATCAATCGGACTTGAATTTCATAAAATTTGACACTCAATCAACGACTACAGCTCTTTAAATAGAAAACGGGTCATTGTTTGAGGGGGAGAGTATTGTTCAAATTTATGGCATCTAACGGGCATTTTAACACATTGTATACATCATTGAGAAAGGTTTAATAACTAAAAGGGTTATGGTTTATGTTATCCCATGTATTTAATCCATTACACAACTATGTTCTTTACCAAAATGCTAGAAAATGAGAAGAGGAGGAGTTAAACTTGAGTTAACTCAACAAGGGCCAAATGTGTCAGTTATATGCAAGTATAGGGTCTTATGTGCTATTTGCTAATTGTATCCTAGGCTTATAAAATATAAAGGACCAATTGTGCCTCTTATGCAATTTCATCAATCCCTTAGTAGCTATTAAACCTTAAAAGAAAAGAAATAAGAAAAGGAGGGGCCAATTCTGCCAATAGAAGAAAGTGTAGCCTAAGTATAAAACACCCCTTGCGTTTTGACTTGGTCAAACTTTCACAATTTTAGTCAAACTTTTCTCTTTCTCTCTCAGACTCAAAACACAAGCTTCGTTGCGATTTGCCCTTTCTGAAATCAGTTGTGTGATTTTTCGCCTAGGTAAACTTTAGTTTTAGCTCGTCATCACTTTAACATGTTGTATCTATAACATTGTAGCATAAAACTCTTTGAATCTCGTGTTACATAGATTTTCGATTCGTCATCAAAAAACTAGGTTAGTGCTTGTAAGTGTGTTTTGATTGTTGGGATAGCACTAGTATACTCAGATGATGCCTCGTTGTTGTTGTGTTAGTTTCCCCAATTACTAAGTTATAATCCTTGAGATTTTCGCATTTAGGATTGACTTTTTAAGTCAAAATAGTGTTAGAATGTTATGAGTGGTGAAAAGTTTAGTGAGCATCGTAGAACATAAGTCTAGATCTCGTTGTGTATTAGAACCCCTGAGTCGAAAATTAGAATTTGCGTATAAAAGCATTCTTGGTTGCGTTTTGCTTAGGAATTCTTGGTTGAGTTTTGATTAGGAAATCTTGGTTGCGTTTTGCGTAGGATTTCTTGGTTGCGTTTAGGATTTCTTGGTTGCGTTTTGTTGAGGATTTCTATGTAGTGATTTTCTTAAATATCATAGGTTACGTTTTGAGTGATATCCCTGATTGTGTTTTGCTCAGACTCTTGTTGCGTTTTGGTTAGGATCTCTTGGTTGAGGTTTGCTTAGAAATTCTTGGTTGCGTTTTGCACAACAAATTCCTGCCTGCGTTTTGCTCAAATGTTATAGGTTGCGGTTTGCTTGTAGAATTCTTGGTTGCGTTTTGTCTGTATGATCCTTGTTGCGTTTTGAGTATTAAATATTAACAGGAACAAAATGCAGTCATTGCGTTTTGTATAGAAGACACTTAAAATATTTAAATAGTAAAACCCCTATTTCGAAAATTTCCTAAATGGTTGCGTTTTGCTTATTTTAAATATAATAGTGCTTGCGTTTTGATTGTTGCATTTTGCCTTGTGCGTTTGGTGTGATTGCGTTTTGCCTTTACTGCGTTTTGACTAGTTTTCTAATAAAATAATCATTGCGTTTTGCTACATTACATTTTGGATCCTGAGTATTCCTTTGATTGCATTTTGCTTATTGTAACGTATCCATTGCGTTTTGTCTCTCATTGCTTGTAAACTGTTATCGGGCCTTGTGGTTTAGTCATTGTGTTAAGTCTTCTCTTACAAGAGTCAACTTTTGTTGCCTCAAGAGTTGTCTTCAATTATTGACCTTCACCATAATATGATCTAGGTGTCCTTTTCCTAGATATAATCCATAACTGATTAACTCCTGAGCAACTGCTCACATCTAACATCTCCTATCTGTATGCCCATCGTTCTGTGAATGTGACTGTGCAGATATAATGGCTGATGTTAATGCTCCGGTTGAACAAGCACCTGCTGTGGCACCACCCACTCGCACTGATGAACAAATCCTGCCTCGCATTAGATGGGTGCCAATAGGGAAAAGCAACTGTTATCTGGATGCTGAAAAGTCACAAAGCAACCCAATCTACAAGATTGCGGTGGACATTCTGAAGCATACCAACTTCTTCAGAGCGTTTACCGCCTCTTCGACAATACCAGCTATCTATATTCAGCAGTTCTGGGATACTATTTGCTATGACAGAACCAACGGGGGTTACAAGTGTCAACTGGATGAGCAATGGTTCAACCTTACTAAAGACATACCCAGAGATGCTCTTTAGATCACGCCAGTCAACAACAACAAGGCTTTTTCTTCCCCTCCAACTCAGGATACTCTTATCAACTTTGTCAACTATATGGGTTATCCAAAAGAAGTCAAACACTTATCAAATGTCATAACTAATGACATGTTCCAACCATGGAGAGCACTCACGGCAATCATTAATTTGTGCCTTATGGGAAAGACTTATGGGTTTGAAAGGCCAAGAGATCCAGTGTTGCAGATTCTTTGGGGCATCATCAATCGAGCTCATATTGATTATGCGGAAAGGATGTGGGAAGAATTCACTCAATCCATCCATACTTTCACGGAAGACAAAAAGAATCTGGCACAACATACTCAGGGAAAGAAGAAAGCCACTCTCATTGTGATCCCAAGTGTGAGGTTCACCAAACTAATTATCTTTCATCTGCAACGCAAGCATAAGTTCCATCCAAGACCAGAGTCTCCCCTTCATTTGCCGACTGAAGAACCCATTCTGGGATATCTCAAATTCAGTGCGAAGGGAACCAAAAGGGAAGTCTTTGGGATGCCTATTCCGAATGAACTCATCACTGATGACATTCGAGGAGCAGACTACTACGATGCTTATCTGGAGAAAGTAGCCAAGCATCAAAGATATCTTGCTGGTGAAGAAGTTAGTGATCCTGACTCTCCTGCACCAAAACCTGCAAAATCAACCAAACCCAAGGTAACCAAGCAAGCTAAACCCGTAGCACCTAAAGCAGCAACCAAGAAACCTCAACCAGCACCAACCAAGCCTAAGGAGAAGAAACGAAAGCAGGCTAAGGAAACCACTGAAGCAACACCGCCAGCCAAACGAGCTAAAGCTGGGAAGGTGGCAAAGAAGCGAACCCTTAAGAGATCTCAGCAGTTGGTCGATGAGTTTGTTGATGAGGGTATTCCATTGACTGAACCTGGGTTTGGTGACTTAGAGGCTGATACGCAAAGGGCTATTGAAGAAAGTCTGAAGGATGCTCACGGTGCACCTCGGGGTCCTCTTCCTCCTGTGGTGTTCAGGGAAACTAACACTAGAAAGTTTCAACCACTTCCAGAAGTAGAGGGAAAAGGAAAGGAGAAAGTCTGTGCGGAGCAAGCTGCTCAGGTTCTACTCAATCTTCAAACCCCAAAGAAAAAGAGCCAAGCTGAATAATACATCTTTCAGAGACGTACTTCTGCACCAACTGAACCCTTGGGTCATGACGAATCATCATGTTGCACTAGGTTTGACTGAAAGTGACACGAAATCAGATGAGGAAATGCCTCCCGTAGTCAAGAGTGGTGATCAAGAGAAGGCAAGGTTGGACCTGACAACTGATATACATGATAAAGGGCCAGGCTGAACAACCTGATGGATGTTGCAGAGTCTCAACCTCTATCAATCTTGGGGTTCATGCTGGACCCAAACTTGACAACAAATGTTGAGGCCTGACGCTACAAGTCAACCAAACCTGCGACAAATGGATGATGTGTTCACACCATGCATACTAACGTTCAGGAGAATTTAAGCTGATGGTTGACGAAACCTAGGTGATTTCCAGGAGAGCCTGCCTGCTTAACAGGGACTTGTCTTTATCT
The DNA here is from genome assembly GCA_026074375.1 of Tanacetum coccineum. Classification (NCBI taxonomy): domain Eukaryota; kingdom Viridiplantae; phylum Streptophyta; class Magnoliopsida; order Asterales; family Asteraceae; genus Tanacetum; species Tanacetum coccineum. The sequence goes on along the minus strand of BQNB010051354.1, from coordinate 23,496 downwards.
ACCTACACTTAGCTAAAAGACTTCAGCTTTGACGTCAATTCTTCAATGATAAAAACCCTCAGATGCCGATAATGAGAAGTCAAAGGCAGATAAAGAAGATGTACTCAATGGTGTTCCGTCCACATCCATCAGACACCTCTGATATCCTCCTATGACATTCACCGCAGATTGATTAGTGTCTTGACCCGATTCTCCCAAAAGTTTATCAGCCGACTCCTCCACCACAACCGCAACTGCAACAACAACAACAACAATTATGACAACTATTCCTCTACCACCTCAGCCATAACAAGTTTCCTTAGATTCCATCTTAATCAACCGCCTAGGAGAACTCGAACAACATATCATAGATTTGGTGGATGCGAACCAAGCCCTGGAGGAAAGATTAGACAAACATGGGTCCAAACTGTACAGGTTGGAGAATCAAGATATTCCCAATCAAGTGAGCAAAGTTGTGGATGAAATAGTCACGGATACTGTTGACTGGGCTATGCAAGCACCACTCAGGGAACGCTTCAAAGACCTGCCAAAAGCTGATATGAAAGAAATTCTTCACAAACCGAATTTTTTTTGGTGGGAATCAAATCCTACCAAACGTATGAAGATCCACATTGAGTTGTACGAGGGCTCTGGAGAAGTCTATGGCCCGAGATAACAGTGACCAGCTCATGTCTGACTTGGCTGAAGCAAGGAAAAAGAAGAAAAAGAGACAGGGCTAATAAAAACACTGCTCTCACACTCATCTCCACCTTCCTCCTCCACACCAGCAGTCATATGGAACTTCAGGAGCCTCTGAAGCTTTCGGTTCTTCTCATTCACCTCCTCCTCCTCCACTCTATCCACAATCAGGGTGGTCAGTTTACAGCACGCTGCCCCAAGGCTCCTCAAAGTAAGCTGCATTTGGCTGAATATCGGCTTTGGACGACGACGAATAACAGATTAAGGGACTGTCTCACCAATTCCTGAAGAATTTATATGGATGATGATTCGAATGCAGTCGAACAAGATACTCATTAGTGGTGAGACGTTTTGACTTGATCCACTTAATTCCCCACTGTAAACTTGAGGCAGGTTGGTGGAAGCTCACATGAAGTCAGACTTGATACAACTAAACCTGCCTGGTTCCTCATTACTCATCTGTCTCTCGGACCGTCCATCGTAAAAACTGGGCTTTGCTCTGAAGTTACCTATTACTCTCCATATGTGAAATCGCACTTGCTAGATCGGTGATATGGCAACATTTATGGACTGGTATTGCAAAAAGCAAGGAATATCTGAACTGACTCAAAAAGACCTGGAAGGGCCATGCATCCGAAATTGTCAATGTCTTTATCCCAAGTAGTTTCATCTCTAGTTCTAAATGGAGGGAATGCCACAAAACTTCTCACGAACATGTGGGAGAGGCAATTCTTAAGGTACAATGTCAGCAAACCACTACCGCTGGGTGGTGTTCCGGGTCATGTCACAATACAACCGAACTTCTTTTTTCAACAAGTAATTGGAATATTTCGCGTACAGGCGAAGCTGGGCCATGCTGCCTTGCAAGCTCGAAGATGAAGGCTGCCTATTATCTGATGTCGGCTTAGAGATTATTGGGACCGAATTAGATGTAGATTGAAGAAGAATGCAGTATGACATCGCTGTGTGTATGGTATATTCACTGGGTTTCAAAGGGACATCGGTTCTTCATTGATCGACACACATATGAAGGTGATCGCAGGGTGTACGGGACCCATATGATATCTTTAGTGTCGGCAAATTGGAAGTCTTCCCAATATTATGGTACAATTACATGAAGAGATTGTCCTTCGCCGAGATGAACTCAAAGATATGTCATCGCGGAATGGACTTTCAATATCAGTTACCCTAGTGACTTTGATGATCTGTACTTGTCGAATCATTCAAGGTCACTTGTACCTCTCACACCCGAAGACAAAACGATTCTCACTACTGCCGGTTAACTTATGGACCAAAAACTTGGTTATCAGAAACGCGTAGAAGACTTCCTAGCCTGGGGATTGAGAGCTAACCAAAAAAAAAAACGAGTTAATCCTCACCAAACCTCGTGGGATGCAAGGGATTTGAGTACAAAGCATGATTCACAGTAATTGATCTCAAGGGCCGTCACCATTTAGGGACAATATGGGGTTAGCTGCTCATGTGGTTCAATGAAATCCAACTGTTCAGTGATGGTACTCTACAAACAGATAATGAAGCGTTGATTTCAGTGTCAAGGATTTCTGGGTCAATAGGATAAATCGGTTTGGATACACAGTTTGGACGAAGAAGACGTCGACAGAAGCAAGGGTTTATGTTTGCCATACAGTATGACTTAAGACAAGACGTATCTTCTGGAATCTGGAAAGCTTTGTTGGTGGCAGGATAAGAGAAGGAGACTTCGACTGCGGAAAGAGAACGATGAGGGGTAAGTTTTTATATGTTGTTGTAATATGTACATTCTCATGTAGTGATTAAACTATCTCTTAGGCTTGTATATGCAGTATTCATATGTTCCATAATCGGCTTGTATAAACCTGACACAATTTCTCCCAAATTTTCCTAACTTAAATCAATTGAGACCCAAAATCTCAACGGATTTGAAATTTTTGCTCGGGGATACACTTACTACCTAAAAACAAGGAGAGAAAATGTGGTTTAATTATGAAAATCTGATAAAAAAATTGTGTTTTCTTTACTCAAGATGTAGGCTCTCTATATGTGCTAAATCTTTCGAATATCGATGCACATAATTGAGGGGGGGGGGGGGGAGGAGGGGCGAATGGTTATCGATGGTAATTGTGAGAATCACTAAGACCAGACCATGTAATTACTTTATCGGAGTTATAAGGATGGTAAGGTTAGGTACTCGATCCCGCCAGAGCCGAAGGGATCTACCCAGGGACAATCCACTAGTTAGTGTAGAAGTCCTTAGGTATGATTACAAAAGGAGTAATGTGAGAATAAGGGAATAGTGCGGACTGAGATGGAGCTAGTACTGGAACATACCCAACAAGGTACTAGTAATGAAGTCTCGGTAAGCACCGAAGGGGTTGAAGAATGAAAAAGAAATGTTAAGATAAAGGGTGAAAAGAAAGCAGCCCTCCTTAAACATTAGGCAGAAACCGGGTCACTACATATGCTGTCAGAATCACATGGTTGATTGCTGACATTGAAGACAAGTATCATGGACCCAGTGATACGCTGCACAACCCTCCCTAGCCACTCAAGATCCCTCAAAGGATTCTTGTTTCATTTCTCACGGAGATCAATACATTTCTATCGTCTCTCTCACTCCGAGTTAGATGATATTGAAAAGGTGGCAGTCTGCTCCAGCCTCCGACTACTAAAAACCAAAAATGCACTATTGAGTCTAGAGCCATGAGATCATCCATAAATCTCGTTAGGACACTAATACAAACTATGCTTGCTCATCACACAATGTGATAACAAGTAAAGATCTTAAGAGTCCTACGCATTATCCTCGTGGTATTGCCAGAACATCCGAGTGATACGAAAGTACTCACAATGAAGATGGAAATCCTTCTAGAGCCAACATCAAACAAGCTCTTGGTAGGTGACATGTGAGATCCTCTTGAGGATCAAGCTTGTGATAACTGGAAAGAAACGATGGTGCGATTCCTTATGAATCAAACTTGTTCCAGTATATGAATTGACGAGTAGCTTTTGAAAAACCTTTCGATGTGCTCAACAACTGATTTTCGAGCACATTGACTGTGTATATCTTTCAAAACAAAAGTGTTTCTGATGAAATTTGATTTTATGTTATAAAACCTTCGATGTGTCACAAAAACTCTTTTCTGAGTGACACGCGACTGATTTTCAAATCAATTTCTCGTTTAATCAGTGGGTTTTAATCTACTGGTTCACTCATTCCGTGCTTTGTCTACTTTGAGACGCTCCGGTTTGAGAACGGCTAGCGCAGCTGCGAAACCCTGTCAAGGAGATTCTTCGGAAGTCTACCTGATCACAGGCAGTATTTATACTGATTAACGGGGAACCGTGGTCCTTGCAACCTTATTCAACGAAAGTGAACAAAGACACTTTCGTGTGTTTATTACTAACGTATACTTGCAGGAATCCCGACGGTAGCAGCTGCTGGACAGAGACATGTCAATTCACAACCCCATGCTCACACTTCATATTTCTAATCAAAGACATCATGATAGCTGAAAGACCTACAACACAGCTTCCGTAACTCTGATGCTTGCTATCATGTTCCAGAAAGGTGTGAGCATGCCGGTCCGAAGGTCACAACATCACATGGAGGCAATACTTCACAACAAGGATGATTAAGAGATTTACTGTGGCTGATGATCTCAAAGAAAGCTCAAAGATCATACAAGTCAAAGGAACTATGCTCAAAGATCACTACTTGCCGTACAAAGATAGTACTTGAAGAATCAAAGACTACGAGCCAGAGTCAATGATCAACTCATAGAATGCTATAATTCAAATTGTAATTTCTGGGGTGACCTCCCTTAGGGGGAGATTGTTAGGTTTAAGAAAAAGACTCGGTCACCCCATGTATTTTCATGTTTAGCATAGCTCATAGTTTTGTTAGTAATAGTATGATTTATGGTGTTGGGCCGGGTCTTTACCCACTGTAAGCCCACACCATAGCCCGTTTCATAGGCATTTTGTAAGACATATTTAAACCCTCTCCACACATGGAGAGGGTGTTGGAAGAAATCATTTTGACACACACAACAAAGTGTGTTTTTGCTTACTCTCTCCATCCATCTCTCTCTTTCTCTCTAACTCTCTCTTTCTAGTTCATATGTTTGTATGAATTATAGAATCCTACAGACTTTAAAAAGGAGTATGATCTCACAATTTATTATGACTCATAAAAGCTTAATTTTACCTAACGAAAGTTTAAGCATCATCTAAATACATTTTAAGTAAATATAAGACCATGGCAAAGTGTCATTTTAAGAATATCTGTATGAATTTTATAACCTTACTGATGCTAAACTTAACAGACACATGCATAAGTGTATCATCTTCTTTACTAAAATCATGCATGTACCCATATATGAACCTTTTATAAATTTTATTTACTCCATTTTAGATACTAAATCTCATGTTTAAATCTTGAAGTTAATAATCTTACTTATGGCATTCATAGGTTTAGTTTTTACAGATACTCAACATGTTTAAAACCCGCAAATAAGTCATTCTTAACCGTGATTTTCGATGATGGTTCTACTACGATATATATCATTGTTACCATATAACTAGATTTCTTAACATAATACTTGTGTGTAACACATGAATATGCATTAAAATTAATACAATATATACCTTTAGTTAGGTTAAACGAGGACCGAGCAAACCCAAAAAGACCAGCACGAGTACAAAAATCTAACGAAACCAATCAGAGGCGCGAACCCTCGGACCCAACCACAAATTCTAACTTTCGGCAAAGGAAATCAAAACGTCACATCTGAACATGAACCGAACAAGAAATCTAAACTTGAACTATGTAACATTCCGTATTTTCAGGTCATTTTCGACGTCATCTATTTTACGAGTTTCCGTGAGTGAGTGTCGACATTTATCATTTTATTTGTCGATAATAAATATTTTCGTATTTAATTATGAAAAATTTGGAGAAGAATTGATAATTTTTATTTTTGACGTTTCGCGAGTCAACGGTTGATCGCGCGTTCGTTAATCGTTTTGAGCATCGTAAAAATTTACGACATGTCTCGCTATTATTCTTATGATCATAAAATATCATTTTATGAACCGTGTCATCTTTGTTCCTCAACCTTGGTCATAGCTCGCGTTTAATTAATAAGATATTTATTAGATATTTATAAGATATTTATTAGATATTTATCTAAAATATCTTTTAGATATTTTCCTTTAACTTAACCCTAGTTAACTTAACTAGAGTTTCTTAACCTTAGTTAAGCCCTATATAAAGGCTTAACTAGTAAGAAAAACATACAAAACACATTCCTAAGGTGTAAAACACAAAAATCTCTCTCATTTCTCTCATCATATATCACGGCTCAAAACCATCTCCATAACACATCCATACTTTGATTTTCTAGATCAAATACAAGTGTTCTTACATCTATTCTAAGGTGTTCTAAGAAAGATCGGAGGGTTGATTTCTCGTTTCGAAGATTTAAGAAAGTTTGTGCAAGATTCGGGTTTCAAAGGATTAAGGGTTTTTCTAGTGTTATAATCTCGGGTTTGATATCCAAAACAAGGGTTTAGATCATTTGTTCTTCATCATTCATCCTTCCTAAGGTTATCTAAATACCTTTATACTTTTCATTTCATGATTTTATGTGTTTACATGTTCTTTATAGCTAAATCACCATTTAGGGTTTCTTTAATGGGTTTTGATTAAAAGTGAGATTAGAACACTTGTTATCTTGAAATCTTGGACAAAACATGACCTAATGGACCTAATATATGTAAGACATAAGATATTAAGGGTTCTAATGGGTTTGTAACAAAGTGGTAAAGCTAAAAAGTCCTAAAAACAAGTTTTAAACACATTCTGAGAAAAATATCTTAAGGGGCTGTTTGTAATTCAAAATTTACATATATGTTTTATGATTTTATAAAATACTACATGTCACAAGGATCGAGGGGTCATAAAGAACTCGAAAAACCGATTAATAACGAAGAAGATACGCTATTTACAAGTTTACGATAGTTAATACTTTTATAAAACAATTTTTATAAAAAGTACTATTCATCACAGAAACTTATACTTTATAAACATCAATAATATGATAAAACTTTCAATTACAAGAACGTGCTCGAAAGAATCACTAAAATCGGAGTTAAAACGAATAAGTTATGACGATTATACGATTAAGCTAATTAAATTTATATAAATTATTACTATTCATGAATAGTAAAAGTACTATTCATCAGCAGATTTTAACTTTTTAAAAATACGATTATTTGATACATCTTTCAAATACGAAAGCGTGAACGAAGGAAACGTACACAACGGGTTTAAAACGAGAAAGTTACACACTATTTTCTAACTTGTGCACTATTTCCTGAGGTGAATAGTGTTGGTTCGTTTTTAATAAAACTTTTTTGCAAAACTTTATGGAATCATTTAAATAATATTTATAATTAGTTTAGACTTTATAAATATTATTTTACAAAGGCGATTAAACCATTTAACGATTATACGGAGATAAATACATGGTATTTAATTATCAAATACAATTTGAACATAATTTCACAAACGCAACTAGATGGTGATGAAAGCTATATAAAAAATATATATATATGTGTTATAGTTTACCAAAGTGCGATATACTAGGGAAAATTTCATAATGAGGCCTCTTCGAATGGCGTATTGACGAGTTTGGATTTTACGATTTAAATATTCCTAGCTCCTCGTCGACATGTTATGACCTCTTTAATTTGATAGCCCGAACGATAGTTGCGAAAACATCAATAATATTATATCAATGTTAATTAATTAAAGTACTTGGTAACTTATAACGACTCCATATTACATATGTTGCTCTTCGGATATTTCCGTGATACATTTTCTGCCATTTTACCTGATTATTTTCGTCACTTCCCTCCGAAGGTGAGTTCATAGTCTTCTCTCGCAATCAATCTTGTTTAATGTTTTATAATCCGCGAGGGGAATAATGCTGTTTACAAACTCTTTTACATACTCGTTTATCTTATAACAATGTGATTACTTTTCAATACTTTGTGAGTTCATAGTCTCGCATTTCAATCTTTTCAATGTTTTATAAACCCGCGAGGGGAATACATGCTCGTTTACAAACTCATATATTTTACTACAGTACAATTACCTTTCAATACTTTGTGAGTTCATAGCCCCATTTCTATCTCCTTGTTTTATAAACCTAGACGGGGGTGGAATTACATTGATTGTTTTACTACGGACACAAGTGTTTTGTTTTAAACTGTATGCTATCCAGATTACTGCCTGAATATTATTGCCTAAGTTACCACTATTGCCAATTAAGTCCCTACTATATCATGAACCGTCAATTGCTATTGTAGTGAGCGCGAGTGTTGTGGATAGATCTATCGGGACTGACAATCCCCACCTGGAATTTCTGGTCACAAGTTGACCATGGTGCATTTAACATTGAGAATACTTTTAGGTTGTTGGCAAGCATCCTATACATTTGGGGCACAAACTAGTTAAGGCTTCGGGGTCATGAGCTTAGTGCAATAATACTTATATACTTAGACTTGATGAATGTGTTTCTCTTGTCTACATTACTTGTTTTGGACTTCGGAATATGTACTTAGTCCACCATTACTTCGATCTTGTGGTCCACTACTAAACATTACTTGATTTACTGAATCACTACTTGGATTTCGGAAATAACACTTTGAAATACTGTAACGCTACTTTTCTTACAAAGACATTTCTTAAATTATTTCAACACTGCTTTTACTTAAACCTATGAATTCACCAACTTTATGTTGACCGTTTTAGCATGTATTTTCAGGTTACTATTTTGCTAGTGGAGCATTGGGAGCATTCGAGTCGCGCGGATATATATATTTTTGAACGCTTAATAATTTGAGTACCATTAAATAATTTGTAAACTCTGATTTTAATATAACAAATGTGAAATTTATCTTAAAACGTCTCTTTTGAGGTCGTTTTTCGTGACTTGTGTTTTGTGCCCTGAAGTAGCACCCCAACATTGCAACCATTCCGCTGCGTTGTCCTGATTTTTTTTAGGGGTGTTACAAACTATGGTTTGAAAATCTACGTGAACCCCAAACTCAGCTAACACCACCACTCACGAACTGTAGTAAACCTAATTCCACGACTACTCATAACATTGCTTTGGTATTTCGATTTAGAAGTGGGGTTGTTGCGCCATAATTACTTATTAGGGTTTTATTAGAGGCTAAATAAGCCCAAGCCCGGTTTGTGGGTTTTGGATATTAGGGTTTTACTATTATAAATAGTGGTTGATAATAAAGTTATACCTACGGGGTTTATCATTCTACATGGTATCAGAGCGGGTCTGATCCTCAGACCTAGGTGGCTATGTTGAGCCGCCTCCCTTAAACCACCCCGTCAAACCCTAACCTTGTTTTTTTTTCTAGATTACAGATTCTTGCCATCACTTTCATTATCAGTAACCAAGTGTTGTTCTTGAATCAACACCACTCATATATATCCTCTTTACACAAAGTCAAAGAAGCCACATATATGTTTCTTACAAAGTCAAAGAAGTCATGCTCACCGAAGGATAGATGCTCTTTCAGGAGAATTACTATGTTTCTTCTTTTAATGGTGGGAGCAGAAATCTTAGTTGTTTTGTTTTATTTTGTAATGGCTGAAGTTTTGGATCTCTAATATTATTTATGAAGCATGATCTGTTTCTTAAAAAAAATGTTATAGTTTTTTATTTTTTATTTTTTGCATTGGTGATTTGTGCTAAGGTTACAAGTTCCATTTAAACGTGCAAGGTCACAAGGTTTAAGTGTCGTGCAAGGTCACGCAGTTTAGTATCGTGCAAGGTCACGATTTCCTTTGTTCCTGTTGTTCGTGCTTCGGTCACGAGCCGGTTCGTTTTTTTATTACGTTAATGTTTTGTTTTTGTTTTATTTCTTCTTTTATAGTTACTACTCCAGTCCGAGCTTTCGCGATTTCGCCGCTCGGACTGCGGGGGAGTATTAGAGGCTAAATAAGCCCAAGGCCGGTTTGTAGGTTTTGGGTATTAGGGTTTCACTATTATAAATAGTGATTGACAATAAAGTTATACTTGCAGGGTTTATCATTCTACAGGTTTTGTTTGTGACTGCCAAAGACTAGTAGTATCATCATATATATATATATATATATATGGATGTGTAGCAACTTACTTATCAAGAAAATCGGATATTGAAAAGGATGGTTAATTGATTCCCTTAGACTAATTATAGACTATATATACTGATGAATATGAATTTCTTAAATCAATCATCAATCAATATTAATATAATTAACTTGTCCAAGCTAAATCTCCATAAGGGCATCAACAATGGTGAACATATTAAAAGGTTTATAAAAGTGTCACATCATCTAATGTCATTAATTCATAATACATTTTATATTATGAACCTATGATAAAGATTTTTGATGTTTATATTTTTAGAAATTCTACAATCACCATTTAAATGTCATTAACTATTTAGCATATAAAAAAATAAAAAAATAAAAAAATGATGATAAATATTTCTTGGACCTCTTCATAATCCTAGACCTTTTCATGCCACCTAAGCATGAAATGGATTCTCACTATGGAGCAAAAATTCTTGGACATTTTCAAAAAGTTTTAGGCCTATTTATAAACCACCATTATGAATGCTCTAACGTCATGTGAACTATATTAAATGGTTTCCTTCGCAAAAAGCCCAACCTCAATTCGGTTTCTTAAATTAGTTATCAATCATTATTAAAACATACATGTTTACTATAAATGGCTTAGTAAAAACGTCAAACATAAAACATACATGTTAATTATTTATTTGTATTATTAAAATACTTATTAATAATACTACTATTATGTCTATATTATTTTTAGGGGTATTATAATTATAGATAATTAGTGTAGGAATGTGTACATGTAAAATAATATATGTCCGAGAATTTTACTCGAGCCTGTGAGGACGCACGCGTTAATACGTAAAACAATAATATTAATATATTATAAGTAATATATTAGTTAGTGATAAGTTAAACGAATGTTAAATAATTAGTTATTTAACATGACTTTACAAACAGACATTAAAAGTTAATATAAGGACTAGTTTGTAAATTAAAGGAAAGTGAAGTTCGGTTTTCCTTCCCTTGGTTTGACCGATCGGTGGAGCACTCCTATTAGGAGTGGAATTGCTTGGCTTGAAAGCCAAGTAATCCAAGGCTAATAATGACCTCTTGGGGTTCATTATTGATCTACATCTTGAGAAAACCTAAACTCTAAACTCACTTTTCTTTCCTCCTCTTTTTCTTGTTTTATTCGAAATCAAGAAACCGCAAAGGGTTTCGGTTTGTTAGTGTTGGGTCGATCGAAGCTATGAAACCACAAGGGTTTTGATTTTGTTGAAAGTCAAGAATCGGGAGATCGTTTGATTAATCACTACTAGTACTCGCATACGTTATTATTTGCTATGAACGTATTGTGTGTGTTGAAGTAGAGAGATCTTGGTTTAGATCTTCGATGGTTTTTCGCGTGGTTATTTGTTTTATACACACGCGTATATTCAAGAATTTTTTTCATTAGATTTATTGCTAAAAGGTACACATATCTTGATCCTTTGTTAATTACTTTATTCTATATGTGATATATGTCTTCCGTTGCGTACTCGTGTTATTAATGGTTAATTAGATCATAAAATCCAACAGTGGCATCATGAGCCATCGTGTAGAATTTGTACTTACAAAGATCGTTAAATTTGACAAATTATTACGGTGCTTGGTTAATTATTTAAGCCCTTTGGGCAGTTTTTATCATAAAGATTAGATCTTTATTGTTGTTAAAATTAATTAGACGAAACCTTAGGTTGTATAAAATCTTATGTGTTAAAATTTGATAGTTTAATTGGTTAATTAATCGTTTTTACTAGTAATTGATTGTTAATTAGTTATCCATGATAAACACATACATGTTTATCATGGATTGATATATGATATATGCGTTCTGGATTAATTGTTGATTGTTCGTCATGCTAATCAATGATAAAAAGTTATAATAGACATAAAAGGTTTAGTTTTTTTAGTTTTCGAATTGTTTGACACTCTGTCACGAAAAAATTCGTAATATATTCATATTAATTCGAAAAATTCTAAAATTTTAATGGTTAATCCATGACTCAGTAGGCTACAACTTTGTAGTTTACTGCAAAAGCTGGGGAAGGCCCTAGCTATGTCCTAGCGGGGCCTGAAGTCGATGTTGACACAAATTGATGTTGACACCATAGGAGGGTATTATGTGTATATTTATATATATAGTTAGATATTCTATATATATGGTAGTCTTCCTACCTACCTAACGTTGCCTATGTTCTATCTCGTGTAGATAATGCCGCCAAGGATGAAGACCCGAAGTGCTGGCCGGCCTGTTGCTGAATCACGAGGAAGGGGAACGGGTGAACGGGTTGGTAGAGGTGGGAGGGGTAGAGGACCTATGAGAGGTAATGATGAGCGTGTTGACGAATTAAATGGTCAAAGGAATGACTAGGGGCGGGAGCTAATGGGAATGTAGAAGGAGTCAATGGGAATGTAGAGGGAGTCAATGAGGGTGTAGGAGGAGCACCCGACTTCTCGACAATCATTGCCCAACAATTGCAGAACCTCTTACTCGCAATTTTAGCTCAGGTTGGTAACTAAGAAAATGTTGGAAATCAAAATGGTAATGTGGTTAATGAGAACGTTCAGGAGAACGTTAGGAGTGTGTCAGTGAATGACAACCGGGTAGGTTGTTCATATAAGGAGTTCTTAGCTTGTAACCCTAAAGAATATGATGGTAAGGGAGGTGCTGTAGTTCTTACTCGATGGATTGAGAAAATGGAGTCCGTGCTGGATATAAGTGGTTGTATTATTGACCAAAAAGTGAAATACATTGCTAGTTCATTTGTGGGTAAGGCTTTAACATGGTGGAACTCTCAGATCCGCATGCTAAGCAGGGAAGTTGTTGTTAGTATGTCATGGAATGACTTTAAGTTTATGATGATAGAAGAGTTATGTCCTTGTCATGAGATGCAAAAGTTGGAAACTAAGTTGTGGAATCATGTTATGGTTGGGGCGGGCCATGCGGCTTATACTGATAGGTTTCATGAGTTGGCTAGGTTAGTTCCACATTTAGTGACCCCGAAAAGTAGGGAGATTAAGAGATACGTGTATGGCCTTGCTCCACAGATCCGTGGGATAGTGGCAACAACGGCGCCAAGGACTATGCAGAAGGCTGTGCAGATTTCTGGTGCACTGACTGATGAGGCTGTTAGGAATGGATCAATTAATAAGGTTGAGAAAAAAAGGAAATGTGGGGAAACCTAGCAAGGATAAGAATGGTAGGGATGATAATAAGAGGACTAGGACTGGAAATGTTTTTGCTACAACCGCAAACCCTGTAGGAAGAGAGAATACGGGTGCTTGGCCCAAGTGTACCACTTGCAACTCCTACCATACACCCGGAGGGCCTTGTCGCACATGCTTCAATTGTAACCGCCCGGGTTATTTTACAAGGGATGGTATAGTTGTGCCTAGGAATGTGAACCCGATAAATGTAAGGAACCCATCACTTGCTCGTGGAGCATGCTATGAATGTGGTAGTACCGACCATCTCAAACCGGCATGTCATAGATTGAATAGAGCACAAGAACTGGGAGAAAACCGTCCAAACCAAGTTGTTGCTAATAACGGGGTCAGTGTCGTGGAAACCAAGGGAACCAAGCTAGGGGTAGGGCATTCATGTTGGGAGCAGAGGAAGCTCGTTAGGATTTGAACATTGTGATGGGTACGTTTACTTTAAACAATCATTTTGCCACTACCTTATTTGACTATGGTGCCGACTATAGCTTTGTTTCCACTACTTTTATACCTTTATTAGGCATAAAGCCCACTGAATTAGGTTTCAGATATAAAATTGAGATAGCTAGCGGGCAGCTAGTAGAGATTGATAAGATTATTAAGGGTTGCAAACTAGAAATCGAGGGTCATGTCTTTGACATCGATTTAATACCATTCGAGCATGGGAGTTTTGATGTGGTTATAGGTATGAATTGGTTGTCTAATCATAAGGCTGAAATAATTTGTCATGAAAAAGTAGTGATGATACCACTACTAGATGGCAAGGTGCTTAGAGTATTAGGAGAAAGACCGGAAGAGAAAGCGAGACTTTTGGTGAGTGCTAAGACTAGAGATAAGAAACAAGAAGAGATTGTTGTGGTTAGAGATTTTCCCGAGGTATTTCTGGATGATTTATCAGCATTGCCACCTCTCCGAGAAATTGAGTTCCGGATTAAGTTAATCCCTGGAGCTGTACCGATTGCAAAGTCTCCTTATCGTTTAGCACCTTCTGAATTGGAAGAGTTGTCGGGACAACTCAAGGAACTCCAGGACAAATATTTTATTCGACCAAGCTCATCACCTTGGGGAGCACAAGTTTTGTTTGTGAAAAAGAAGGATGGTTCTTTTAGGATGTGTATTGACTATAAAGAATTGAACTAGTTGGCTGTTAAGAATCGTTATCCGCTTCCTAGGATTGATGATCTATTTGACGACTCGGTAATACCTTTATCACGCCGAACCACAAACCACAAAGACTCGCTTAGCTAGGAGCAAAAGAACTCGTTTGAGAAAAGGCGTACTCATCGGAATCCGTACAGCTCGTCGGAAAACGTACAAACACGACCTTTAGCCTACTTCCGATACTCTTTCTCGCCAAATTGCGCACTAGTGATGAGTTTGTAACTTGTTTATGTCCGTTAACAACTACGACACCAGCAATCATCCAAAATGGCTTGTAGAAGTCATGTCGTATGATAACAGTTTGTATATATTTTGTTTATGATATGTTATAGAGTTATGAGTTAAGTTGATATATTTCAATATGAAATATATTTATACATAAAGTTTTTTCTTGTGTATAAATGTGCTAGAGGCATCCCGGATATAAATCTTGACATGTACTATAAGAGTTATTAGTCACCATATTGTGACTAACAAGTTAGGCTCACCCGCGCTCCGCGACGGGATGTTTGGCGGCCGGTGTTTTCGGTTGGACGTGTTAGAAGGTATATTTTTGTAAAAAAAAAAAAATTAGCGGTCGTTAAGCAACGACCGATTTAAAGCACTGTTTTGGTGCATTCTAAAAAAAAAACTAACGGTCGACCGCTAGTGGGGAAAGGGGTATTTTATAAAAAAAATTAAAATGATGGTAGTTTTCGTAATTTAACACATAGTGCGAGGGGGTATTTCGTAAATATTTGAGGGGCTATTTCGTAAATAAAAAAAGGAACGGGTCGGGGCGGACTGGGTCGGGTCGACCCGACAATACCGATAACTCAGAAAGTGCGAGTGAATATTTTGAAAAAAAAAGCAAAAAAACAATTCCGATGACTAAAAAAGAGCGAGAGAGCTATTTATAAAAAAAAACAAAAATTTTTTTTTCTAAAGGTAAAAAAAAACCGCGATCGGACCGAGGTATGTTGAGCCGACATATTAAATGCACCCCGGTCAACCCGTTGCATTTAATGCACACAAATGGCAAAAGCCATTTTAATGCATGCGAGAGGGTATCAGAGGAAAAAAAGGGAAAATTTTATGTTAAAATTTTTTTGAAGAAAAAAAATAACGGACGATTAGCGGAGCCGAAGGTTTGAGGAAACTTAAAGTTTTATTCATAAAAAAACGGACCGATGACTAAAACAGTGCGAGAGGGTATACCGAGAAAAAAAAAGGAAATTTTAATTTTAAAAACTTTTTTAGGGAAAAAAAGGAAAAAAAACTGGTAAAAAAAAAACTAACTGTTAACAAAAAAATATTCCATAAAAAAAACAGACGGAGGCTCTGACAGTGCGACAGGGTAATTTCCAGAAAAAAAAAAGAAAAATTTTATTAAAATTTTTTGTAGAAAAAGAAAAAAACGGGACGATTAGCGAGCGCGAGGTTTCTGAGGAAACTAAAGTTTATTCATAAAAAGAACAGACCGATGACTCAAACAGCGCGAGAGGGTATTCCGAAGAAAAAAAAGTAAAGTTTTATTTTAAAAAGTTTTTGAGAAAAAAAAAGTTTAAAAAAAAATCAATGTAAAAAGAAAAAAAAAAAAACTCATTAAATTTCGGGTCAAAAAAGGCGGGTCGCATTAAATTTTTTGTGGGTCGGGGCGTCTGCCCTTTGTAATATATATATATAATATGTAGCTTATAGGTTTCCTTAGTATGCAAATGTTGAATTAATATGGTAAAACCACGTAGGTTGCATCTAGCTAGCATGGTTGATATTTTTTTTACTCTTTATTAATTATAAAGAATAAAGTTTACATGTGGCGTTTTATTTTCTTTGATAAGAAAAGATATATCGGTGTGAGTTTAGTGGGTAATTTATACCTTAAAATGTCTTAAGTCTAAACTGTAAACGAATAATTGTATAGGTGCAAATCCCGGAATATACTTAAAAAGATGTATATACGTAAAAAATATGTTTTTATGTGTGGGTGACACTAAATATATTAAAATAGCTTGAGCATATCATAAATAATAAGTTGACATTTAAATAAAATCGTAGGTCGATGGTACGCTCATAACGCGAAGGTGCCTAAAGCAAGTGAACGCGAAGCAAAAACATGATCCGACTAATACAAACTAGCTTAACCAGCACACTTTTAGTCAATGACGTTTTAAAATATTATCGGTTACTAACGTGAGTTAGACGGTTCTCACAACACGTTAATACGTAAAACAATAATATTAATATTGTGGAAAACTAAAGGGGGGGGGGGGTTGAATAGTTTTACAAAATCAAAATTTTAATCCAATTGTTTGGTTGTTGTAAATCTATTTGTCTATGATGATTTATAAATATAAACATAAATCATAAAGCATAAAGGATATAGGACATGGATATTTATAGTGGTTCGGCTAAAAGGTCACCTTCCTTGCCCTACTCCACTCTCCGAGTCATCTGCTCAAGAGTTCGAATCCATTAGTCACCAATACTCATTTAACTGGCGGAGAAGCCTCACAACGCTGCTTACACCTTTTAACGGTACAAAGCTAAATACCGGATTCTTCACAAGGTAGAATCAACCCATCACTTGCTTACCCGTTATATGGTACTAAGCTAAACACCATATAATACACTATCCTATAATCTATGATGATTGATGATGCTTGGAGATCTGTAGATAGATCTTCAAAGAGTGAGAGATACGTGCTTGAAGATTTCCTTGTTGCTTGATCTCATATGCCAAAGTCGGTAGAACTTCTCCTATTAAGAAATTCACCAAAACACTAAAATGAAAAGATCATGATTAATGATCAGATTTTAGCTGAATATGAATGTGAGAAAACTAATCTAATTGATGCCTAAAACCAAAAAAATGACTTGGTATTTATAGGCTTGAAGTTTACTGTAGCCCGGTTCCGCCGGTTCCATTACCTCAATGGAACCGGTCAGTGCAAAGGTACAGAACTGGCCAATACTGTAGCCCGGTTCTTGGTGGTTCCATTTTCACAATGGAACCGGTCAGTGCAACTGGAGGGAACTAGCTCTCTGACAGCAAATTCGAATTTAGATTTCAAAAAATCTTGTCTAAATATGCTTTGAGGTCATGCATGATGTATAAAACATTTTTCTTTTATAGAAAAATATTTCTGAGTTTTATACTTTTGTTAATGTATGCTTACACTTTATTTTGTACATTTTTATTCTAAAAATGTATTTAAATGTTTTTAACAAAAAAATGTGAAGTATGATGTGTGAGGTAAATGAAATGATAGTTGAGTTAGAAAACTATTGGTTTAAAATTAGTAAACTTTATTTTCTACTTCCGATGATTTCATGTTTTGTTATCGACAAAACATTGATAGATCGTAAAATATAAAACGTTTTTACGGTTTATTTGCATTAACAATCTCTCCCTTTTTGTTGATGACAAAACATAATTTTATCGGAAGTAAGTTACAAAGTTTAAAAGTTTTAAATTGGAGTTTTTATTTCCTTCTCCCCCTTTTTTCGAAACAAAAAGAGCGTCAAAGAAAAACTAACCAACGAAAGATTATGTAATGAAATGAAGTAATTTTGAGTGATTCGACTAAAATGGAACCAAGAATGATTCGGAAAGAATCATAGTTGACTCAAAGAGAATCAAATCCAATGCTCCCCCTTGACGAGTGTTCCCCCTAAATAGGATTGTCAAGGATTCCAAATGAACTTAGAAAGCTAGAATAAAAATATGTTAGTAAAGAGAATGATATGCCCCCTCAATGAAAGAACCCTGTCAAATGTTGTTATTGTAAGTTGTATATAAAAAATGTAATGATTCTGGCTGCCGGTTCAAGCCGGTTCTGTTCCTGAAAGGAACCGGCTTTGAGAACAAACAAAACCGACTCACCTGTAAAAAAGGTCAGCTTATGCAAATTTGGCGAGAAGCAATTTATTCAAAATATAAGCTACATGAAACAAAATGTTTAGTACCTAAATCATTTTATCATTTAAATGGAACACCGATTCAACACACATTCATAACTAATATAGCATTTAAAAGACACAAGATCATAACTAATTCAACACATATGATTGCATTTTTTGACACGTAATTCATCTTGCATTAGAAACAAGTCATGAAGTAAAACATATTGACTAATGTCAACAAAAACTAAAATCATGATCAATGTCCTAATACTCTAAAATTTCTAGAAGCTAAGATCACACGAGCTTGTCACCGTCATCCTATGGTTGTTGGTTGGAGAGATGATCTAGACGTTCAAGGATGTGGTTTAACATGAATCTCATTTCATTTTGGAAGTTGTTGACAATGGTTTCGGCTCTTTGACAACATGGGCATGTGTGTTTTTAAGGTCGAGGGGGTTCTTCAATCCATATAGATTGATCAAGTGGGATAAAGGTGCTAGATTGCGGAATGAATGTTCTGAAAGGTGGTATTGTTGTTGAAGAAGTATTGGTGGGATAGTATGGAGGTGGCATTTGTATTGCGGTGATGGAAGTGGGAGGAATAAGACTATCTTGCACATGTTGTGCGTTTTGGATGGCTTCTTGGAAATTTTAGGAGAAGGTGTGAAGATGGATGAGTTCTTCTTGGATTTGTTCCCTAATCATGAGTGGTTCGGGTTGGGCACTTAATCCACTTCTAGAGAGATTGATAGGAGGGAAGGATGGTTTAAAATCCATGAATGTTGGTTGAGAGAGTGTTTGGGAAAGGCCTTGAGAGAGTGTTTGTGGCAAGACATTGGAGCTCTTTGGTGGTAGACCATTCAAGGAGGTTAAGTAGGGATGAGGTTCTATTGGTGAGCTAGGAGGGGTAGAGAATACAATAGCTCTAGTTGCTAGGGATGTTATTATGACTTCTTAAGTCAGGGGTGTTTGGTTAGAGGTTGGTGGAGGTATTGTGAGAGCAAGAGTGGTGTTGGGATTGAGAGTTTGTGAAGTGTTTGTGAGGTGATTTTGGATAGGTGATCATTCATTAGATGAGATATCAATGTAATCGGATCTTGGCATTTTTCTTGGTGGATTTTGGGTGGAGGAGTTAGCACTTGAAGCCATTGAGTGTGGTGATAAAAGAATGGATGTTTATTTGCAGATTTTAGATATGTGGGGATGATGATCACAAGCTCTAGATTTATATTCAAATGCCATACAAAATATTTAATGCCTATAATCATTATGATTCATTTCTAGGTCAAACAAGAAATAACCAGCTATTGGATCTCCTTAAGACAAATCTAACTAACATATTTATGAGCTTAGTTCAAGATATGATCACCCAAAAATGAGAAAATGCTCTTTGTAGAACCGGCTATGCCAGTTCCTTTATCCCCGAAGGAAGCGACACAGCTGCAGAAGGGACCGGCTGCAGCAGTCACAATCCTAAAAATTTATTTTCCTAGTAGTGGTCTAAACGTAAGTCCATTCCTGTTTTCCCTTTTATTTCTTGATCTAATGCTAGAACAATATTATCCTAGGGACAATAAAGGATTCATAATGCCCTAAACATAGAAAATGCTATTAAGCCAAACGCTCCTTAGTGCATAATGAAAGGGATAAAAACAAGAGAAATCATACATAAGTCTTAAGCAATCAAGTTTAAAACAAACATGTTCATTAAGCACACAACCTTTGTAGCACACCTTAACTATTTCTTTTTCCCAAGGTTAGAGAGGAAATGGCCAAAGAACTTGAACATCCCCTTGGTTTGCTTGAATTCCGGTTACTCTCCTCCTTCGATTGGTGGAAGTTGGTTGATGTAGGGAATGAGATCAAGTGTGAAATTGTTTACGGGATCAATTTCTTCTTCTTGATGAGAAGAATAGGAGGTTGATTCGGATGAACCTGAGGGAGTAAGAGTTGGAGTCGGGAGTCATGGTCTTTTTCCTCCTGGCATGATCTTGAAGACTCTTCTTTCAGAAAGAGGGATCATCACGCGATCCACAAGATAAAGGTCATCCGAGAATGCATGTGGGTAGGAGATGCGAACATGCTCAACAAGTCGAGTGAGAAGCATTCCATAGGCAAGAGTCATATCAGTGCTCTTAGTCACACTAACCATTCTATTGACCATGTAGTAGGCAAGATTGAAGTATTTCCCATTGGCAAGACAGTAGAGCATGTAGCAGAGACAAACATTGGAATGGTCCTTGTTTCCCGTGAGGCTTATGGCATTCTCACTAAGGATGATTTCCCACTTTTTGAAATTGGTTTTTAGTTCGGAAATGACCATTCGGAAGGGGTCGAGGGGAATATCAAGTCCTTTGACCTTGCGAGTTTTGCCCGGAGGTCTAGGATCAAAGAGAGCATCACGAATAAACAAAGGATCTTTAAGATGTGTTGGATAAATGTCAGGATTATAGTCAATACCATTTGGCGGTGAAGTAATGGCCCATTCGGGAGTGAACACACATACCCCATGACAAGGAATACGAAGAATGCAGGCAAATTCCTCAAGACGAAGAGTGATTTCGACATTTCGAATGATGAATGCGATGGAGAGAGTTCCATTCAAGTTGCGAATAAGAAGGACACTTTTGTAGAATTGAAGTACAAAAATTAGGCAAATTTTCTTGTTAATGTCGAGAAGACAATCAAATCCAATAGCCGCGAAAGTGGGGCGAAGGTTAGGTTGGTTCTCAAGGTAGGAGTGGTCAACTACACGTCCTTCATGGAATAAACGATTTTCAAGGGATTTGTAGATTTGCCTTTCACGTTCTGTAACGTTTTAGGTTCGGTGGTACATAGGGATGTAATGAGCGGTATCATGATGATCAACGTGGATGGATCTCAGCATGATGCTCCTAAAAATAAAAAGATAGTATGAACAAAATAATTTCTGATAAATGTTCTAAACGAAAAGAGTATATAGCCTCTAATTGTCGAAATTTGGAGTTTCTAAAGAGTGTTTGGAAAACTTCATCCAATTTTTTTGACAACTTTCCATCAGTTTTTACGGTAATTAACAAAGTCAAAATCTATATTAATTTTGTTTATATAATTAAAAGGAAAGAAATACAATTTTAACATTTTTTGACAATGAGTTTATATGCATGATGCTATTTCAACTAGGAACAAGATGCAATTCCTAACTAATATAATCTCATATACCTATTACGTTAAATTCGATAGTAACAAAAATAAAAATAATTTGGAACCCTAGATTTTAAGAAGGGAACGAATCTTTGTTTTAATTCAAAGAGATGTTTTAAGATTAGAACTTACAATGAGATGATTTGCACGATTCGAAAGACGATTAATCTGAGAAAAGAGGTTATGGTACAGTAGTTCGTCAATGGAGGTTTCTTTTGGGATAGAGAATGCAAATAGTGAATTGAAAAGAAGGACTGACGTTTTTGTCCTATCAGATTGCTGGTTCTATCGGTTTCATCGGTCAAAGGGAACCGGCTTTCTTACCCGAAGGAACCGGCTTGGAAGATTTTTATAAAAAGCTATTATATATATATATATATATATATATATATATATTTGCGTTTATTAATAAGGTCTAAGGATTTTTCATAGGTAGATTTTAATTTTCCTTATTTAGAGTAGAACGAATGAAGCGAATAACACATTAAGACAGAATAGTTAATACATATATATTTGATTTCAATACACAATGCGATACAAAGAATATGAAATATAATGGAAATATAAAAAGCCAAAATGAAGAACACGTATCTATGCGAAAATTTGAACATCGAATAGAGGAGAGTGAGTAGCAAGATGATAATGATGATCAAGACATGACTGAGAACTTATAAGAGTGCTTTCATGGTGATCAGGAGATTTTAATGAGAGGTAAAGATGAAATGTTTGATTTTTGAATTTGAATGAGAGTGGTAGTAGAAATAGTGAGTTTTATAAGTGTAGGGGGTGTGCCGTTGGATTTTGTTAGAAAATGTGAGGGAGGTTTGAATTTTGAATAGCTTGGCTTAATACCCGCACTATTGTGTTTGGCAAGTATGATAGAACAAGCCTTTTTGAAGAGGTCTTATGGGAAGAAGTTGCCGAGGTGTGCTAGACCCAAACATTATAAGCATACTTACAAATCATATAAATTCATGATCATATAATAAAGCATTTAGATTCAGTACTATAGTAATAAGAGTATTTTATTAGTTCGAGGAGGATGTTCATAAAAAATTTAAAATACCCTCGAAGAATTTTGAAATTCATGTACCAACCCAATTAATTTATATTAAGCCCAAATAAGTCATTCAACAGAGCCCACCAGTTCCATTGATTGAGTCTAACCGGTTCCTTTCTCATATGGAGCTAGTAGAACCGGCTAGTTGGGCCAGGTTCGAATATTAGGCCAGACCAGACTAAATCACATAGGAATAAAAGGTTTTGATACCTAATACATTATATATAGAGAATAGAGATGTGATATACCTTGTTGTGATTAGAGAAAAAAATATCATCAAGGTGCCGAGATCATTTTAATGATCTTTCATTCGTACCTTCGATGTGTTGGAGACCTTGAATAATGATCTTCTTGTCTAAAAAAATAACATATAACACAAATTGAACTAAAAGAAATAGTTAGTAGTTTTCGAAATTCATTTGCTCAGTTGTTAAAGTTTTTAAAATACAATATACTTTGAAAAACTTCGATAACCTGCTCTTGATACCAATTGTAGAAAACTAGAAAGGGGGGGGGGGGTTGAATAGTTTTACAAAATCAAAATTTTAATCCAATTGTTTGGTTGTTGTAAATATATTTGTTTATGATGATTTATAAATATAAACATAAATCATAAAGCATAAAGGATATACGACACGAATATTTATAGTGGTTTGGCTACAAGGTCACCTTTCTTGTCCTACTTCACTCCTCGAGTCACCCACTCGAGAGTTCAAATTCATTAGTCAACAATACTCCTTTAACTGGCGGGGAAGCCTCACAACGTTGCTCACACCTTTTAATGGTACAAAGCTAAATACCAAATTCTTCACACGGTAGAATCAACCCATCACTCGCTTACTCGTTATATGGTACTTGTCACACCCCCAAACGGGCCCTAGACGGAATACGTGTCCGGAGGCGTGACGCTCCTGGATATCTCAAGTACAAAGCATAAAGAACGACCTCTAAGGGTACGTTTTGAAAATAAACACCATTGCGTAAATTTAAAATAATAATAAGTTTTACATCGATCAAATTAAAAGGATTTAAAAGACAATACGCGGAAGCTTAAATGAGTTCAACAACGGTATTTAAAGACATAGATAAATCTCTGGTAAACCGGTACAGGCAAATA
>BQNB010051353.1:2331-40195 GCA_026074375.1 Tanacetum coccineum | reverse complement strand
GTGCAATGGAGTCTAAAATTGACAAGATTTTATTTATGGATTTCTACTTACATTCAAATGATTAAATCTCGTTGGGTTATTTTCGAGCTTTTCATTGTGATGTAATTATGGGACAAATGTTATATCAATTTCAAAGAAATTAACGAGATTACTTTTCAAACGACACATTTAGAGATCGTTCTCTTGTATCTTGTGATGTTGTATTATGAAGTAACGCCTCCCTTACCCATATTCCGCTGCGACCCATTTTGGGGGTGTTAAAGCGAGTCTGTCCACCCATCTTTTTGCAGCTCTGGTAAGAGTAAAGGGAAAAACTCTGAGCATGACTGCGTCTTTAGAGACTCCAGGAATATTGAATAAGCCAATGTTGCTGAGGACTCGATCAATGTGATCGTGAGCATCCTCGTTTTTGTTCCTGGAGAAAGTGTCTTCCCTTAATTCGCGCATGAATTGACTCTTGATTTCGAATTGACACTGCCTCTGATTTCGGGTTTAACCATGCCCGGTGCCTGGTTTTCTCGTGACAATGCTAAATATTGTTCCATGGTGAGAGTATCGAGTTCTACTCCTGCCATAGTTCCTGTAGATATAGCGTTAGGGAAAGAAGAGAAATAATCAAATAATCAAATTAATTCTAATTTTAAGCTCCCCGGCAACGGCGCCAAAAACTTGATGCGTATTTTATTTTAAAATATATTTTATTCAAGTTTTAAATTTATAAAACTCGATTCACCTAACAAACGTACTAACGGGCAGAGAACCAGATCGTAAGTAGTGTAGAGATGGAAAATCCAAGGTCGTCCCAAGAGCTAAGTGTTAATTAGTTTTAGTTTGAAGTGTCACATTTTTAAAGTAGTTTTAAGATTGATTTTGAGATTAACAAGAAAGTAATAAGAGGAAATTAAAAGATAGAAGTAATCAAGGAGAAAGGCATGCTAACCTAGCCATTTCATTACTACAGTTACAACTACGTTTTCCTGTGCAATGTTACAACATGGTTTCATTGGTGGTTCTAAAGTCGACAGACCTGAATAGATATATTTAGTCTGCCCTATAATTCCTACAATCCTGAATCCCCCGAAAGTCACGAATGTAGGGCAACCAGGTCATAGTGGTTAATCCCAACTATCCCAAGAACTAGTCTAATAATATATACATATTATTAACCCTCTCTGAAAGAGTTCCTGTGCTTTTTAAGTATATTAGGTGATAGAGGTGGTAACATGGTTAGTTCCAACACTAGGGTTAGGATGATCACCCAACCCCAGTACCCTGCTAATCACATGTTCAGGTGGTAATCTAATAACATGATTAACATGATCTAAACCACCCGCAATACTACCAAAACCCAGGGTTACACGATAGTCAAAAGGATGTCCAACGAAACCATGATCTAACAGGAAACAAACATTATAACGATAGTAAAATCATGACTAGGCCAACACTTGAAGTGCTTAGCCGCTCATAGCAATAACAAATCAAGAATTAATAAAGATAATCATGGATGGAAAACTCATAATTCTTACAAAAGTTGTTTATGAACCATTAAATACAAAAGTAAGTTTAAGTGTGATCTCCCTTGGACTTCTTGTGGAATTCTTCGAGCTATGGAGGCCTTAATCACCTCTTAGATCTGTGGTGGAATGGTTGATATCAAATTGTCTGAATGAGGCCTTTATTTATAGATTTCGAATAGTTTACGGTGTAACCTTTTAGAGGTTTACGTCATAAATTGATGACGTGCACTTTCTATCTTGCAGGCTTCAAGGATGTTACGACGTAATCAAGTGTCCATGTTACGCCGTAATGCTGACTCAGATAACTCATCCTTCTATAATAATAATGTTACCGCGTAAACCTTGTTTATGGTTACAAAGTAATCTTGTTGGCTGACGTGTCTTGCCTTGAATAGGTTACGTCGTAACACTATCGTAGGGGTTACGCCGTAAAGTCTTGTAAGAATCCATGTTTTCTTCATTTTTGGTCCTTTTCCTGTGTTTCTTGTCGCGTACTTGCATTTTACCTGAAAATAACAAAATAACCGTAAAAGTATCGAATTCAAGTATTTATAAGACAATTGCAAGTATTTTTAGGGGAAAATTGACACTAAAAAGTATCAAATATTTGATGTTATCAAGCTTTAATTACCTTCTTTGGTTCAATCTCAGAGAGAAAATTGACATATATGCATTCATGGGCTGATGCAGCTTCAGAGTCTCTGACTCTTCTTCTTGTTGTTACACCAGCCTGGGGTTCACCTAGAATGTTAACCAGGAGGATGTGTTTGTCTCTAGACCATCTATCTTGTGGAGCTGGAGTATCAAGATTAACTTCAGTTGATGGTGAAATGATTGTTCGTGAAGGATCAACTTCATTGATTGGGTTGTCATTAATTGTGATGTTTTATGGTTCAGAGACATCATTATGATTTTCAGCTGGTTCATTTTGAACAGGATGATCATCATCTAATGAAAGCTCAAGTGACTTGTCAGATGAGTTGATGTTAGGATTTAAGGAAATGATAGTATCAGGGATGATGATGTTGTTTATGGAGAGGGGATCAAATGCAGGGACATAAGGTAAGTAATCATCACTGTAAGAGCTTTGAGAACCATTTCTTCTTGGTACCAAGAAGAAATCATCAGGTAAGGATATGTTTTCATTGAAGTTGATTTCATCACCCTCTATGATGATTTGAGTGAATACTTCATCATCTTCATTGAATGTGACATGATAAATTTCTTTCATTTCTTGCCTTCTGATATTGAATACCCTGAAAGATTTAGCCACTAGGGAGTATCTTGTTAGTGCAAATATTACGATATTTAATCTACACATTCTCTTTTGTTTTAATAATGACAAACATGTAACTTGTAATATATAGCGGAAAATGTACAAGTTACTCGTCATCATATTTTGTCTCAACATACATCAATAACTCTCGACGTCTCGAATCCTCGTATGTTACAACACAGGTTCATACATGTTTGTTATGTTGCATTATGATCAAACCTCATTTCACATTTGCATCTACAAGTATTGACAAGCACTCAACTAGACATTTTACTTTACAAAAGTTTACTTACACTTTAAATATACAAGTTATTTTTTACTTTAGGAAAATAGAATAGAAAATGACTTTTTACATCATGCATTACATCATCTAAATCTGAAAAAAATCTCTCCAAGATTACATAAGATCTTTCAAGATTTTGCAAACCAAAATTTAGATTTTGTTACTATAGGCCGGATCCGCCGGTGCCATTCAACTTTTTCTATAAATAGAGGAGTTTTTCCACTCCGTTTTTCATCACTCAAAACACACTTTTTCACCCCTTTTACACACACTTTCTCTCTAGTTTTAGGACATTTAGATATGTAGAAACACACTCATTAATCACTTCTATTTTGCATATGATCATAATGCTTCTAACTTTCATTTTGTTGTAAGCATACTTCTTTGATGATCCACCAAAGCAAGCCTTGAAGATCTTTCCCTTTCAATCCACCACCAAGCATATACTTATGAAGATTCACATAACTAGAGATCCCATCATCATCATCATTCATTTGAAGGCTTCCATTAATGGAAGTTTATTTAGATTAGGCATTTGTATCCATTAGACACATTGTCTTGGATCATCATTATAATCACATTTTGTATCACCAAATAGGATTAGATGGTTTATGTATTTGTGCCATAAAACACATGATTTGTTATGTTGGGTTTGGGTTGGTTCTACCCGGTGTGTAAGGACTCGGTATCTAGCTTTGTACCAGATAAAGTGTAAGCGATGATGGGTTGGTTCTACCCGATGTATAAGAACTCGGTATTTAGCTTTGTACTGGAAAAAGTGTAAGCAACATTGTGTAAGGTTTTCTCCGTCAAGAAGGGATCTTGTTGATCTAGTGAAGTAACTCTCAAGTTGGGTACTTGGGGAGTGACGTAGGGCGGAGAAGAGCTCCGTGACCGAACCACTATAAATCATTGTGTCCGGTTTGCATTTCCTCTTACATTTTGCATTACCCTTTATTTACATTTATGTCTTTACATTTTTGCTTGTATAATATGCTTGTTGTGTGTTGATTGTGATCATAAATGCATCGCATAGTCTAAACATCTTAGTTGCGGAAAAGTTAAGGCTTAGTACATGTGAGCTTTGTGTTTAAACTATTGTTTGATGTACTCTTGATGTTTATGATTGTGTTGTGACAACTTGGTTATTCTATGCTTTCATATAGACATGAATATGTTTGGTACTTTTCATATTACGTCGCGATTGATCGGGGATTTGATACGAAAAGTTTTTGATTTTTAAAAGAAAACGTATTCACCCCCCAAATATTACGATATTTAATCTACACATTCTCTTTTGTTTTGATAATGACAAACATGTAACTTGTAATACATAACGTAAAATGTGCAAGTTACTCGTCATGATATTTTGTCTCAACATACATCAACAACTCTCGACATCTCGAATCCTCGTATGTTACAACACAAGTTCGTACATGTTTGTTGTGTTGCATTATGATCAAACCTCATTTCACATTTGCATCTACAAGTATTTTATTTAAACAAGTAAACTTTATTTTGACAAGCACTCAACTAGACATTTTACTTTACAAAAGTTTACTTACACTTTAAATATACAAGTTATTTTTTACTTTAGGAAAATAGAATAGAAAATGACTTTTTACATCATGCATTACATCATCTAAATCTAAAAAAAATCTCTTCAAGATTACATAAGATCTTTCAAGATTTTGGAAATCAAAATTTAGATTTTGTTACTGTAGGCCGGATCCGCCGGTGCCATTGGGCTTTCAAGCCGGTGCCATTGCTACAGTGTCGCCGGTGCCATTCAACTTTTTCTATAAATAGATGAGTTTTTCCACTTTGTTTTTTATCACTCAAAACATACTTTTTCACCCCTTTTACACACACTTTCTCTCTAGTTTTAGGACATTTAGATATGTAGAAACACACCCATTAATCACTTCCATTTTGCATATAATCATAATGCTTCTAACTTTCATTTTTTTATAAGCATACTTCTATGATGATCCACCAAAGCAAGCCTTGAAGATCTTAGCCTTTCCATCTACCACCAAGCATATACTTATGAAGATCCACATTATTAGAGATCTCATCATCATCATCATCCATTTGAAGGCTTCCATTAATGGAAGTTTATTTAGATTAGGCATTTGTATCCATTAGACACATTGTCTTGGATCATCATTATAATCACATTTTGTATCACCAAATAGGATTAGATGGTTTATGTGTTTGTGCCATAAAACACATGATTTGTTGTGTTGGGTTTGGGTTAGTTCTACCCGGTATGTAAGGACTCGGTATCTAGCTTTATACCGGATAAAGTGTAAGCGATGATGGGTTGGTTCTACTTGGTGTGTAAGAACTCGGTATTTAGCTTTGTACCGAAAAAAGTGTAAGCAACATTTTGTAAGGTTTTCACCTCCAAGAAGGGAGCTTGTTAATCTAGTGAAGTAACTCTTAAGTTGGGTACTTGGGGAGTGGAGTATGGCAGAGAGGAGCTCCGTCACCGAACCACTATAAATCATCGTGTCCGGTTTGCATTTCCTCTTACATTTTGCATTACCCTTTATTTACATTTTTGTCTTTACATTTTTGCTTGCATTATATGCTTGTTGTGTGTTGATTGTGATCATGAATGCATCGCATAGTCTAAACATCTTAGTTGCAGAAAAGTTAAGGCTTAGTATGTGTGTGCTTTGTGTTTAAACTATTGTTTAATGTACTCTTGATGTTTATGATTGTGTTGTGACTACTTGGTTATTCTATGCTTTCATATAGACATGAATATGTTTGGTACTTTTTATATTACGTCGCGATTGATCGGGGATTTGATACGAAAAGTTTTTGATTTTTAAATGAAAACGTATTCACCCCCCCCCCTCTACCTTTTCCACACATTTGATATAATAAAGGTAAATACGTCTAAAATCTGAATAAACACAACATAGTCTTCAAAACAGGCTTCCTAGTCACAAAACTTGTGTTATCCGCAAGATACAAGTCAGTATTCACCTAGATAACATGTTCTAAATGTACGAGGAAACAAATGTTTATGTAAGGGTGAAGGGTCGCCAATATATACTTCAAGAAACAAAATAGCATATGCTTACCCATATATAACTTGTCTTAACTATCCTCATCCTCCTCCTCCTCACCGGCGTTTTCATCATCGCTCGGCTCATCATCCTCGCCCCCATCAATCCCGCTACCACTATCGACCTCATGCTGTGATTGAAGCTGCGTAAGCAGCTGGGAAATCTTGTCGTCAGTCCTTAATACCTTCATCATCATGTCTATATGTTTCTTTAGCTGCTTGTTTGTTCTTTTGAGATCATCGACATCAGGTGTGCATGCATCGAGGCTCGGGCGACATATGGATGTCCCTTCCCCTTCCCGCTAAAACCCTACTAACACTGGGAATGTGCCCCCGCTGCTTGCCTTGACGAATAATGGCTATGATCTGATCATCAGCGTAGGAGCCTAGACCTTGTAGCCTCAGTATCTCCTCCTATGTAGTGACAAATCATTAGAGTGCGTGTTGTGAAATAATACTTACATATAGAAGTCGTTCCTCATCTCGCAAGAATAGGCCGTAAACGGTATGTGTATCAAAGTAGGTCTGGATCAGGGACGGGTACTCTCTAGTGGCGAAGCTCTCCATCTGTACATACACACGTATATAAGATGAAACAAATTAAAAATGACAAATCACAACACACCAAAGCGTATAATGAGCTATATGTATGTAAAATAATTATAATGTTTATTACCTGCCTATCTCGGAGGACAGCAAGTGACCGAGATCCCTGCCGGCATAAAACCATGCTCTTTACCCGGTTTCAAGCATTTTGAACACACCGGGCAGCGTTCTTGGGATCAGATCAAAAGGCAATCAACGCATCCTAATCTGCTACTGAGATGTTCGCAAGACGTCAGAATCTGATGCCTTCTATGTCGTAAGTCCCGTTGTCGAGGTTAGCAACCCAATGCTCTGCCTTCAACAATGACTTGTTGTTGGTGTAGATCTTGGCCAAATACGTCTTGATGCCCTTCTTGATTTTTAGCCAAAGATCAGATCGCATGTGGGGCGTTAAGTCAAATTGGGTATGCAATCATATATAACAAAGACAAACATAGATTAGAGATATAATTTATATATTTATCTAAATTTGTTTATTTATTCATATGATATAAATAAGTAAATAAATTCAGATAAATATACACAATTAAATAAATGTAACACGATAATAAAATAAATATAAAAGGATAATGAAATAACTGACCCTAATCATTCCCAAGACCCCTGCCTTTCGCTCCTCTGGGATGTTGAGCCAAGAACGGAAGTGCATCGGGAACTCCCTAATGATCTCCCCGAGGAGGTTAGCCCAATGAGCCGCGTAGTCACCGAGATGCATCAGCGTGCCTCTATCGTTCCACTCAAACTGGATCTTCTGCGAGCCAAATTGATCCATGATCCTCCTTAACCCAAGGTTCTTGGTTTCCTTGCGGGTATTCAGCCTGCGAGTTTTCCTGCCTCCCAAATTGGGTTTTTGGGTGCCCTTGCCTACAAAATCAAGTAAGTGATAACGTCATAAAAATTCAAGGCAAGCAAATTCAATGTATCAAGTTTATGCTTATATTACAATAATCCATAAATTCTTACCTCAGTAACCGATGGGTATCTAGTGTGAAGGGGGACGATCATCACCACCACCGTCACCGCCGTGACCCCGTGCTACATATGCTAACATTTGTACAAGTACAATTAGAATAACATATAGAAATTCATGAACAAAATAATGTAAGCATGCACACATCCAAATACATACACATTCAAATAAATATACACATTTAAACAATTCACAATAATTTCATTCGTTCATTCAAATAAGTGTCTTTTACAAGTTACAACTCAAGATTAATCTTCTTCTTCATTAGAATATACAACAGCTACATCATCATCATAATCAACATTGACGAGGTCTTTATCATCATAATCTGCTAAATTAGGAGGAAGGGCGTCTTCATCATCAATAATATCATCGTCTTCATCAACATCAATGATATCTGGTGGTGCGTCAACATCCAATGATTAAATATATATATGCATGGTCGCAAAATCCAAATCATTCAAACTAGTAGAAAGTGCGAGATGAGAAGAGTTGTCAAAATGTATAACATCATGATCGTCCTCTACCACGATGACACCCCTGTTCAGAAAATTTTTATGATTCACATCTTCAACGACAATCCAGTTGGGTGGTCGTCTGGCCATATCTTCAAGGTAGAAGACTTGTTTGACTTGTGTTGCGAGAATGTATTGATCATCTTTAAAAGACTCACCATTTGCCTAGATTTGTGTTATGTTGTTTCTAATGCCAAATGTTTGACTTTACATCCTTCATTGCTAGTGTCGAACCACTTAACTCGGAACAACACAGTTTTTAATGACATATACGAAAACTCAAGGATTTCTTCAAGCTGACCATAATACATTTCTCCATCCTTCTCACTAGGCGAACAAATGCTACTATTTTAAGTTGTGCGACGTTCATCATGGCTATGCATGACAAACCTCACACGGTTGACTACGTAAGAGTTAACGGAGATTGGAGACGGTGTTGGTCCACAAGCCAAAGCAAATAACTCATTGCTTGAGCTAACACGAGGATCTTTGTATATGTGATGTTGACGGATCAATGAAGAAGATAGGATTAGATAGAGAACACAAAATATGATATCGTTATTTTTATAGTTAAATACACACAATAAGTCTTAGTTTACCTGCGACCCAAACCAGCTGGGGAATTATTCTTTCATGTCTTGGCTAGGAATTTCACTGAAAAATGTTCATGGTATTAGAATAAGTCGTCGAAAAGATAAGTTGAGAAAAAAGAAGTTTCAAAATAAAAATGCGTACCTCTTAAACTTGGTCTGGTACGTGTCGATTTTAGGACTGTTGTGAAGTACATACCATATCACTTTCTTCAATTCTTGGTGATCAAATCGAATAACCAACCATAAACCAATCGATTTACATACTGATCTGAACACCTGAAACTGACACGTTAGGGGAGGGCAACATCTTGAAAATAATGAGAACTGAAAGTCAATGCTTCTTCTGCAACATAACCCTCCACAATCGAACCTTCCAGCTTAGCTTTATTTTGTATATAAATTTTTAGCTTCTTCATGAATCTTTCAAATGGATACATCCACCAGGGGCGAATAGACCTGCCTTCAAGAGCCTCTAGAGGTAAATGGATAACCAAGTAAATCATAATGTCAAAGAAAGCAGGAGGATATATGAACTTGAGATTGCACAGAATATTGACCACCTTGCTCTGAGCTTTCAACATGTCATCCTCCATCAAAGTTTGAGAGCGGATTTTCTTAAAGAATGATTATTGGTTTTGCAACGTCTAGGGGAAAGTATTATTGAAGTCCGCAAGGAAGTAAACATTGCATCATTATATGACAGTCATGAGACTTCGGGCCTGTTATATTGGTATCATTATTGGTCACTTTGTGCTTGAAGTTAGATCCGAACCCATCTGGTAGTTTAACTCCTTTGATGAACTGACAAAACATTTTTATGTTCTCTAGTGTAAAAGAATACGCAACCTGAGGCTTCGAGCACTTCTCATTTTTGTTTTGGCCGAGCCACAAGCCACTTCGAATGCCCAGCCTTTTCAAGTCTTGTCTAGCCTTGGTGGTGTCTTTAGATTTGTCATTCATTAACAAAGTGTTCAAGATACTCTCCAATGATTTTTTTTTGATATGCATGATATCTAAATTGTGTTTTAGTGTAAGAAAAGACCAATACTTAAGCTCGTAAAAAAAAGATCATTTAGTCCAGTTCAGCTCGACTAGAACATTGTGTTTTATCTTCACACCACCATACCTCGGATGTTTACCCTTTACATGCATGGTTAATCTAGCAAGTTGACCCAGGATTTGATCCTGGTCAAATTTTCTAAGAGGATCTTCGTCTTCGGTTTCACCATTGAAATCAAGTGACCTCCTCCATTTTTAAGGCTTCTTTAAGAATCATCTGTGGCTAACATAAGCTGTTTTGCCTAACACACGCATAGATGGAGTGTCTTCATTACATATAGTACATGCCTTGTAACCTTGCCCACTCCACCTAAACAAACTACTTCGACCAGGAAAATCATTTATGGTCTATAAAACCATCGCTCTCATATTGAACTTCTAGCCTGTAGCAACATCTATAGTCTCGACACCTTTCAGTGCCCATAAATCCTTTAGGTCATCAATCAAATGTCTCAAGTAAACACCAATGTCCTTGCCCAGGGATTTAAGGCAAGGAATTAATAACACCATCATAAAATAACTGTCTTTCATACATAACCACAGAGGCAGATTGTATGTTATTAACCACATGCTGTAAGGCTGACTAAGGTTGCCGAATAGATTGAAACCATCAGCAACCAACCCTAATTGAACATTTCTTGGTTCTTTTGCAAAATTCAAATATTTGGTGTTAAAATTCTTCCATGCTGTAGGTCCTTGGTCTTGGATCTATATAGCCTTTGTAAGACAATAGCTAACTTAAATAAATCCAAATCAACTATGTGAGAGACACTGACTATGAATATCAAGTGTTAATGCGGAATCTTAACACAAGAATTAAGAAGAACAATAATACTAATTTTGCTATTGATTTCTATTAAGCTTCAATGCTTCTATTACATATATGAAACTCTATGCCGTAGGGTTCCTTTTATACACCAAGGAAAACCCTAGTAGGCTTTACAAAACGTGTGAAAGGATAATGCATATCCTTTCCTAAGATATCTCCTAAAATATCTCTAAGATAACTATTACTTCTATTATGTATAAACAGACTTAACTACATATGACCAGTACTAACTATAGTACTGCCACTCTACCAGTACTAACTATAGTACTGCCAGACTTAACTTAGGACTGCCAGAACTAACTAATTGCTACCAGACTTAACTGTTATACTACCAGTATTAAGTCTTTTACAATCTATTTCCTAACAATCCTCCCCTAACTTGATCTTTACTTGTGAACTTCAAGTTTCTTCAAGTGTCTTCCATTTGAGCTTCTTGAGGATGCTGTAAATAAAACTCTTCAAATTATTCTTGAGCTGCATTTCTTCAGATTATCCCTTTTTGATCTTTGCTGCCACAACTCTTCAAAAACTTTTCAGCAACCCTTCATATCAGCAATCAAATAATATAGTTTCAGACTATTCTCATCACTTCCAGGTGTGTTAACTCCTATGAGAGGTGAATCATTGAAACTTTAAATGGATTTGATGTCTCTTTACCAGTTAGCCATTTACTCTGGAGTAGTCAGTCCTTTGGCCACCAGAAAGGTGCATGTCCATGGTTGACCAAAAACCATTTCAACTCTTAGTACATGAAACATTGGTGAGTTGAATACCATATGATTTTTGGCAAACCATTACAGCCATAAACGGATTTGATATGCCTTTACCTGTAGCCATTTGCTCAGGGCTAGTCAATCCTTTAACACCTAGAAAGGGTAAATTCCATGGTGGATTGATGACCATGTCAACTCTTTGTAGATGAAACTTGGTGAGTTGATGTACCATCCACTTTTTGATAAGGTGCCAACCATCTAATATGGATTTGCAATTTGTCTTTACCATGATCCATAACCTCATGGACTAGTTATGGTTTTTCCACAGCCTTTACCACAAACCATAAACTTGTGGGCTAGCCAACTCTTTACTAACCAGATATGGTGAGTTGATAACCATACAATTTTTGGCAAATTGTCAGCCATTAACGGATTTGAGAAGTCTTTACCAAGAGCCGTTTGCTCCTGGACTAGCCAGTCCTTATGTTTGTTAGACATGGTGGACTGATAACCATTTGTTGTGTTAGTGCATAGCACCTCCACCAAGTGTTGTTCTCCTCATCTCCATTACTTCCTAATGCCAGCTTGCTTCTCCATCCATTTCAACAGTTTGTAGCAATCCTCATCTGGTTTTCCTCCTTGAAGCTTTTTATCTAGCATAGCTTTACATACCTCAGCAGTTAAAGGATATTTTCTTTCAGTCAACATATAAATATCTGATGACTCTAAGTTTAAGCAATGTACTCTGCAGGTAGTATAATATCTCCAACTTATGATAACTACTACATATGATCTTTCGGCTATAAGGGGTTCTGTCCAAACTTGTTCATTACAAGTATTCACCCAACCCCCTCAGTTACCTTTTCAAATTCATCCTCTGGCTCATTCATACCATGTTTCTTTATGACAATCTTGTATAGCTCTATAAAATCATCTCTTGATATGTCAATCAGCATTGCTCCAAAGCTTATGTATACCATATCAGTTCCATTCTCTCTTATAATCTGGTATACACCTTTCCTTCCTTGCTTAATGATTTGTAAATTGGCTAGTCTGGTGTGATTTGTAGTACAAGGAGAACATGATTAATGGGAATTTTAGTACCTGAAGTAGAATCATCCTTTTCATTAGCTTCATCTGAATCTTCAGATTCATCCTTATTATGGTCTGTATGGAATCCTTTCCTTTCTATTTTCTCCTCTTTCCAGTCTTCTTGGTTGGCTTATCATCTTTGTCTTCTTCAATCTTCTCCTTTGTTGGTTGAGTACCTTCATCATCAAACTTTAGCTTCTTTGCAGTTTTAGTTTGAAGCTCTTCACCAAATCTCTTCAAACTTTCCTTTGTTGCTTCAAAGTTCATAGGGACATAGGTATCCAATTGCTTAACCAAAATTTCAAATTTTGCTTTTACTTCTTCAAAATTCAACTTCTTCAATTGAGTCAACTTCCATGTCCTTTGATTCTTTAGAAAGTTTTACATATAGTT
The DNA here is from genome assembly GCA_026074375.1 of Tanacetum coccineum. Lineage (NCBI taxonomy): Eukaryota > Viridiplantae > Streptophyta > Magnoliopsida > Asterales > Asteraceae > Tanacetum > Tanacetum coccineum. The sequence continues at coordinate 27,267 of BQNB010051353.1, read as the reverse complement.
CCTGAGCTGTGTTTGAGTCATAGGCTTATTCCTTTTTGCTCTAGCTCTTTCCTCTGCAAAGTGTTTTCTTCTTTGATTTACCAACTCTACAATCCTTTTTGCATAATCTTCAACAGTAAGATTCTTTCCAAGCACACTCTCCTTTAATTCTGCACTTGCTTCAAGCTTTGCTCTAATTAGTACCAATCTATCTTAATTATAAGATGTTGCTTCAAACTTGAACTTGAGCCTTCCCTTTTCTTTTGTTCCTCTATTAAATTCTTTAATCTTCAGCATCCTCTTTGAGCTATAATTTGAATCCAAATGAACTTGTTTGGCCACTTCTTCCTTTTCCAAAGCTTTTTCTAAAGCATCTAATCTGATAGCTTCAGCAAGTCCTGCTTCTTCTTGAAGAATTTGTTCTTTTGTCTTTCTAGAAGCTTGAGTCTCTTCTTCTTCTGTCATAGGAGCCTTTCCTTCTCTTCTACCTCTGTCTGGAGAAGGTACTGAGACTCTTATGCCACCAGTATTAACTTTTTCAAAGGCAGACTTAACTTCTTCAAAATCCAAACCAGTAACAGCAAATTCTTTTGAACTTTTTCTTCTCTTGTATCTCTTTCCTTTGTCAACTGACTTGATCTTTTGAACTTTTGTTAAGATTGCAGCAGCTTCTAGAGTTGTAGGACTTATGTCTTCAACTTGTTCCTCCCCTAATGATTAACAGTCTTTTGAGGTGTTACAAGATATGGTACCAAGAAACCAGAGGATCTAAAATCATGAGGTCTTCCTCCCTGAGCCTCTGTTTCTTCCTTCCTCAGATTCAGACAAAGAACCCTCTTGTCTTTCTTTCAATGCAAACCTCCAAAGTCTTTTCTCGGTCCATAAAGATGATTATGTTTTCCCATTGTACTGTTTGGTTTCCTTGAGCTGTTCTCCAAGTCAATCCAATTCCTTGTCATAACTGGGGAAGTTGGTAGCTTTGTGTTAGCGTGTAGTGTTGTTTGGTCAATTAATGGTTGTTCAAAAGTATGCTCCATTGGTTCATGTGCATGTGAAGGTGAAGGTGAGGGGGATGCAGTGGTAGTTTTAGCAATAGGTATAGGTGGTTCAGGTTGAGTTAGAGGTGGAATAGTTGTGGCTTCAGATGGTATAGGTTGAGTTGTAGGTGGTGTTGGTGGTACCTCAGTAGATGATGGTTGAGGTTAAGTGACAGACGGAGCTTCTTGTCCTGCACATGGATCAGCAATAGACAACATAGCAGGTAACAAAGGTCTTGGTACCCCTCTAAAACCCCTTTTCATGTTTCCATAAATCTTTTTAGTCAAGGTCACAGCCAGATAAGGGTGTTTGTTTTTAGTTTGTATATCCAAAATCATTTGTAGAAAACGAGGATACATCAAAAACTTTGTTTTGCTTTTCAAGTTTTGTAACACCTTGTGTTTTCAAGTCATTGACGACATCGATAAATCCACAATGTACCTTTTGTATTGTACGTGTTTGCTTGAAATCGTAATCGTTAGGTTAAATCGCGTACACCAAATTTATCATTTAATGTAAACGGGCATTAAACCATCGAACGTTTACATCAATCATGTGTTATATAATTATTTTAATGATAATTATGGTCGTCGTTCATTTATTTTATTGGTTACGTAAGTTAAATACGTTTATCGATAAATGTACGTTTAAGCGTAACCGGAAGCACGTTAATTTATTAACGCTTCAACAAACACCCTCGATTGTACCCAATAGCTAAAGATTATTTAAAATTTAGCTAAATAAAGGTTACTTACACTTTGTATACTAGGAAGTAAATCAATGCACAAATTCATGCAAGTTGGCAACTCTTAAATAAAAGTTATAAGTTGTAACTTTTAAATATGACTTCATATATATTGGTAACTAGCAAAAGTTTCTAGGAAGTATTCCCCCTAGCTCGGCAACAACAACACTAATAAGAAAAATGAGTCATTTATCTAGTCAATTGGTCAAATGTACAACACTTACTCATTAAAACCTAGCTAAGCTTGTCACTTTGACTAAGAACATGTAAACAAGAACCCATAAAACCCTCCTCATGTTTTCTTGACCAACTAGTAATGAAATTGAACAAGACTTCTCATATAAGATACAAGTAACTAGCTAAGACTTCACTTCCTATACAAACACTTAGAAAAAAATTCACAAATCCCCCCTTTGTGCCCCATAGAGCCCACGGCTCAATACACTCACCCACACAAATCCATACAAAATTTTATTCAACCTATACCCTTCTATACTCAATCTTACAAGTATTCTAAGGTTGTTTCCAACCATTGAATCACTTTACAAAGTAATAATCTAGTAAAGGAAGCTGGGGGTTTTTATTAAAGAAAAAACAAGGGAATTTCTTAAGTGCAAGCTTGGATTCTAAGCTATACAAGGGTTTAGCATTTGTTTTATCATTCATCTTTCATACCTATTATAAGGTCTACTAGAACCCTTTACATTCTTATAATTTTCATTGTTATGCATATGATTAGTTCTATTTTAGTTGAATCACCATTTAAGATTTTAACTTGTAAAGGAAGTTTTCACTAGTAATGATCATCTTGTAGACTTTTATACATGTTGTGTTATTACATATATCATGTTAAAAATGATGATAAAATATTGTATCATGTTGTTTTGGTGTAAACATGATCATGGGTTAATTAGGGTTTTTATGGTTTCTTAATATGTTTCAAGTTAAAGAAATACATATGACAAGTTAAGGTTAATTATGGACTTATGTTAATGTTGGTATGGATTATATAAGAATATAAATGATGAGAAGACTTGTACACACATGGTTTTTATGTAAAATAACTATATATAAAAACTAGTGATTTATGGTTAATTATAAAAGTTATGGTTTATTATGTAAAATAAAGGACTTGTAATGTTGGGACAAAAAGGACCTTAATGGACTATGGACATAATATACATGTAATATATATGATAAATATAAAATATAAGACTAGTGGTAAAAGTCATAAGGTGAAAACAAGGAAACAAGACTTAATTTTGGACTCATGAAGGACATGCCAACATTCTGTCCAAATTCGTGTATAAGACATACTTATTTTATATTTTTATAAGATAATACATTTCCACAAGATTTTCGAAAAGGGTAAGAAAACTTTGTCAAACGGTTATTAATAACGAAAAAAGTTTATGTAAAAAGAGTTATACGTTAATTAAACGGAGTTTATAAAATAACTTTTATAAAACTTATATCAAACAGCTAGTTTAGTATTTTTATAAGATAATACATTTCACGACGATTCCAAAATGATAAGAATCATGATTTTTCAATTAATAATGAAGAAGTTATGAATTTCGCGAGTATTCGATAGTTAAAAGTTTATAAAAATAATTTTATAAACTATGAACAGTAAAACACTATTCATGACAGAAAGATATATTTTTGTAAACCTCATAAATTGATAGAATTTTCATTAACGAGAACGTGCTCGAAAGAATCGTTAAAAACGGAGCTATAACGAATAAAATACGACATTTACGGGTTTTACGACAACAAATACGATTTAAATAAAACTCACGTCTGGTGTGAACAGTAAAAGTTACTGTTCATCAGGGGACCAAAATTATAAAAATGTCAAATATCGATAACCCGTCTTAATACGAAAAGATGGGCATAAGAAACGCAAGAAACGGATTAGAAACGTGAAAGTTATGACGATTTTACCAAAAGTATGTTTATAAACGTTTTAATTTTATAAACATGTTTTCACTTAAACATTTAGATGGTGATTAGCTATCACTAGACAAACGAACGTATACCATGTCGAATATAGGATGTTGCGGGTTAGAACATCACCACGGGCAATGTAGGCCATTAATTTGGTATTCATACACGTCAAGCTTCAGTGTCATGAGCTTAGAGCAACGTAATTACATTTATATGATGTCTGCATCTGTTGCATTATCATACACTTGGGAAATCTTGTGGTCCTACAATATATGATTTATCAAACCTATGAATTCACCAACATTATTGTTGACGTTTTAAAGCAATGTTTTTCAGGGGATCAGTAAGCAAGAGGTACAAGGGATACATTGGTGGTTTTGATTGGGATATCATGCATTAAAGATTTTGTCGCAATACATTTTGTATAACTGTATGGGCTAGAAATCTTTGTACTTTGAACAAGTGGACAAGTGAAGCTTCGGCTTATGTAACAAATACTTTGTTAAAATCCAATGTATCAGTTTTTAAACGACTTTTTGGTCGTTCTATATACATCTTGTGTTATTGATCTATGAAGTAACACGCCCCGGACCCTTATTCCGCTGCGACCCAATTTGGGGGTGTTACAGATTGGTATCAAGAGCCAAGGTTATAGAGAACCAGGTCAAATGTTTTTGCTGGACTATAACCGTTTTCAAAAGAGTATTCAAACCCCTTTGTTTACACGGGACATACATATGTGCATACATTCATGCATACACTACTTGTTGCATTAGTTGGTTGGACTAGATGCATTCATATTTGATATACATGTTATGATATAAATGTATATTACTATAAGAGTCTTATATTAAATACTAATATAAGCTATTTTGAATTTTCAGATTCAGTCATGTCAGATTCGGATGAATCGGGGGTTACACACACGGAGGTTTCCAGCCCATTTGAGGATCTATCAGACATAGGATCACCGAGAGCCGATGATCACGAGTTCACTACTTAAAACTAACTTCTAAAAATTAATTCCCTATTGATCTTAAGCCGAAAACCCAAACAACACAGTGATTTGATCAATTAGTTTTTTGACTTTTATTAGTCAAACAAGCTTAGCCAAACACCCATTTTTTACTATGAAGTTTGAGAAAAGCTCTTTAGGTGAAATCTAATGAACAAGTACTGAATACCAGATTAAAACTAGTTTAAAACAAACTAACTTATCATGAATTAACAACTAATTAAGCATTAATCTAAGATTTAAGCTAATTTACCTATTTTTGGTTTTTTTTCAAGGATTTTAAGACACTTATATGAAAAACTATGATTCAAACTAAGAAAACTAAAAACAGACAAATAACTGTGATTATTAAGCTAACTTAAACTAAAATAAGCACTAATAAGCAAAGAGAATAAGCACACTAAGCAATGATAAGCATATAAGCTATAACTAAGCAATTTAAAACTGCAATTAGAGAAAAATGAAAAGAGAAACTTACTTGAACCTTTAGCTAAACAAAAGGGACCAATTAAGGCAGCTACAAGCTCCCTAGCTTATTAATAAGCTAGGGTATAAGTCCTTGGGATCTCTTCCAAGTTAAGATCCCCTTCCAAAAGCTCAATTCCAATAAGATCCATGATAAATGTAAGTTACACTGTTTTAAGGTTTAGAAAGGATTAAATCTGAATTGATTAAGCTCTATTTCAGCTTATAGACTGAAAGAGCTTATTAAGAGCTTATTAGCTTATTGAGACAACTTGGCTTATTAAGAGAGCTTATAAAAAGAAACTTTGAGAGATTAAGAAAAACTGAATTTCATTAATAAAAAGCTTTCTTACAATACTTAAAAGGAAAATTACAAGATTAAAACAACATTTAAGCTAGGAATTAAAATTTAAGCTACAACTAAATTAAGCTACGTGTGTAAAAAACTAGATGGTGTGTGTGTGAGAAGTGTGCTCTATTTATAGCCTGCCTTGGAAGATTCTAGCCCTCTTGCCTTGCTCTCCAAACTTTCAATCTCAACCAATCATTTCTTCAATAATTTGAGCTTCTATTGTGGCCGTTTGATCAATTTGTGGACACCTGAGGATTGCCAGCATGTCATTCTCTTTTGTGACGTTTGTGCTTCTTTTGTGAGTGTTTTAGCACAAAAACCCACATTCCATTGTGCTTTCACCATTGTTGACGTGCCTTTGATTGAGAGAAGCTAAGTAATCCCTTGATAAAGACTGATTTGTCCCTTCATTTGTGTTAGTGAGCTAATGAATTGACCTTAGCACCCTTTAATTTCAAAGCCCCTAGATTTACCCGGGTTAAATGTTAGGACGAAGGGTAACATAAATGGGTTGCGCGACCAATTTTTGACAGTAAATGTGTTATAACTTTGGGAGTTGCACATTTGCCCTTGTTTCTCTTTTCCATTTTCTAGTTATAAATAACTTTCGAAAAGTGCAAGATTAGCCCTTGTGGATGTTATAAAAGAAAAGTGGGCTTTGTTTAGCTTTTATGACCTTTTTGTTGAACCATGATTGACTGAGGCTTGACTTTCTGGCTTCGCTTTGATTCTTTGGCATCTTTTTGACTCTTCTGATTCTGTGTCCGTGCTTGCTCGTTTTGATTGTTTATTTATGTGGATATCTGATTTATCCGTACCTGCACACACCAAACACAAAACAATCATATTTTTGCCATTTTTGGTCTGTTTTGGTTTAATTGGGTTAGTTTTAGGTTACAAACGATATGGGTATTTTACACTTATCAATCTAATGAGATAGTCTTTGGTCCAAGAAACTGACAACCACCTTTGTGGATTTCCTGTCAAGGTTGGACCCCTATAATTCACTGTCAGAGAATGTTATCTAGAGTCATAAGGTGTTCTCTAGGATACCATAAGCCCAAATTGGTTTGCCCTTAAGGTACTTAAAGATTCTCTTCACAACATTGAGATGTGAAGTCTTGGGAGTGACCTGAAAACGAGAACAAACACATACTGCATACATTATATCAGGCCTAGAGGCAGTTAAATACATGAGAGAACCTATCATGGATCTGTATAAGTGCACATCCACATCAACAGCTTCCTTATCTTTTTGCAATCTGCCACTTTGGTCCCTCCATGGGTTTATTGCAGTTTTCACAATTACAAGATCAAATTTCTTGATATCTTAGCTACATACTTGTCTAGTGATATGAAGATTCATGCCTTTGTTCTGTTTGACCTGTAATCCTAAGGAAAAATGTGAGTTCTCCCAAGAACTCATCTGAAATATCTATTTCATCAAGGCTTCAAACTCATCACACCAAGACTTTTTGGTAGATCAAAAATGATATCATCACATACACTTAAACTAGATGAGATCCTTACTTATCCCTTTAATAAAAAAGTCTTGTCAATTAGTACCCCTCTTGTATCCATGATTCTCTAGAATGTTATAGAGCGCCTACCAAGCTCTAGGAGCTTGATGCAGTCCATACAAAGCTTTACAACCTTATAAACCTTCTTAGGGTGATCAGGATCAACAAAGCCAGGAGGTTGTGAGACATAAACTCTCATCTATAGTGCCATACAAAAAGGCACCTTTTACATCTTTGGTATACTATGAACCCTAGTAAAATGAGGCAAATGCCTAAAATAAACCTGATACTTCTATCTTGCCACAGGAGCAAAAACCTCAATCAATAGTCAATACCTTACTCCTGCTGTACCCTTGGCCACCAATCTTGCCCTTATTTCTGACAACCACTCCTCTTCAGTCTTTTATTTATGTAGACCCATTTAGTATCAATACTTCATTCGTGAGGGTAGATCTACAAGAACCCAAACTTGTTGCAGCTTAAACTGTAACAATCCTCTTCATAGGCTTAGAACCCACGTCATACTAGTATGCTTCAAAATCTTTTTTTAGGTTCCTCGTAGAGAAAAAGACAGGCAATAAACAATGCTGTTGATCTTTGTGATTGTTTCTTTGCTGCTTTTGAATAAAGCTGAAAAGTGCATGAGCTCCTGATTTTTGTTGCACTTTGCTTCTAGTTTGCACAGCTAACTTAGGATCACCAAGGATTTGACTTTTCGGGTAAATATTGTGAATCCTAAGAGTAGGAGTAGACTGACTTTAATTTCTGTGTAGGCTATAAATCATTATCACGCCCTCTTCATCATAAATGCCGTCATAAAAATTCCTTGTCTCAACGTGGGAAAGATTTCGAGCTCTGGCATAAGTGAATCATCAGGATCAAACACCAGTATTAACTGTCTCACTACTAAGTATTAACGTGAAGAGGACTGGTAGTGGTGTTTCAGATACTGTTACCTAAATGATTAGAGCAATTTCTCCAACTCTCTTCTAAAAGCTAGAATCTTAGATTACTTCTAAAGTGTCAGAGAAGAAGCCTTCCCTTTCTCTTTTATAAGTTCTGTCAAGATCTCTTATTTCTTGAATTAGTGGAAGATTCCTTGATTCAGCTTTTTCCTTTAGTATTCCTCATAGTTGAAGGCACAACATAAGCTCTACCTCCTCATCTTTTTTCCTCTCAGAGGCATGAGAACTTGGAGTTTGTGAAGTACCTGCACGTTAGTTTACTTCTGAAGCGAACATGCATGTAGGTTAACTTGATTCTCAAAGAAACAGGAATATAATTAATAGAATCATAAATATAAAAAAAGATAATCCAATATCAAAACATCCATCTGTACCCTACTCCTTTAACATTGGGTTTATATCTTCAAGAAAATTGACATGTCGATTTTACTCTACACTTTTGGTTACTAAATTATAACCCTAAGGCATTTGCTATTTAGAGAGTAACCAACAAAGAATCCCTCATGTGACAATACCATCAAATTCAGGGTCCATAATTTATTCTCGAGTATAAAAATATAGATATTACATTTTTTATTTGAGATGTGAACTCACTATTAACCGGAAGAAATTAGGGTTTACGATTGTAATCTACGCGACGTTCACAAAGAATCGGCGAATCCACGTTAAGCATCGACGATTATAATTTTCATCATTTACATTTTTCCGTTGTGATTCGCGTTTACGAAAATTCTTGCTAAAACTCGCGTTTTTACCTTAAAACCTTACCTTTTCTTAAATTACTTTACACTACACTTAAATAAAACTTATAAACTAAAAATCAAAAAAATATATATATATTTTTCTCACCATCCAAGGCCTATGGCCGGCATGGACACAACCACACACAACTCTTTACATTTTTCTATAACAACTCATTATTACCATCCCATTCTTCCATACATGCAAAATCCTTTTCACTTCTCACCATTTTCAAATCTCTCTTCCTTCCCCACTCTTGTTGGCTGCCGATTTTAATCCCACCACCACCACCATCACACAAAAATTTTCATCTCCTTTTATCCATTATAACACCATCCCTAAGCCTCTTGCAAAGTTTGGTGCAATTTCATGAAGATTTGAAGGAGTTTAGGGCTTGTTTTCTTAGGTTTTCTTTGAAGCTTTTGATTGGGTTCTCTTGGGGAGATTCTTGGGATATTAGAGGTTTAGAAGCTTAGTCATCTTGGGTTTCTTTGGTTCGAATCAGCCAATCACAAGAAAGGGTGTTTTCTTGTTTGAATCACTATCTAAATCCTTACCATTTTTGTAAAGCGAATCTTTCTTTTATTTGTCTACCTTTTATTCTTGTTTTCTTTAATTTTAATCCATGAAAATGGAATGATTAGGTTCTGTAAATCGTTAGATGATGAATGATCTGAGGGTGTTTTGGAATTAGTTTATGGCATGGAGTTAGGTCTGAGATAATAAAATTGATGTTTTAAAAGGTTTTTGAGTTTTAAAATTAGGAACTGTTTGAAACATAGCTAAAACGTATCATAGCTCTAAAATTTAGCTTGGGTCTGTGTTAAATTTCATAGTAGTTACATATATGTCTCAGCTATATGAGAAAAGTCGGATGCTCACCAACTCCCTGGATGAGGGGAGATATGGTCAAATACGAAAAATAGGTCAAAATTTGGACATGTGTTTTTTAGAAATACGAGTTAAAACTCCAAATTTTATGGCCATAAAATAATAGTTCTTTTGATTGGGTCAGTAAGTAGGAGATCATAAGTTAAACCATATCCTTTGACCTCACCGTTTATTTCTATCGATGGTTTGGGATTTATGGCCATTTTAGTACAAGGGCAAAAATTTTGCTAAAGTTTCTGTCTTGGACAACCAGGTAAAATGTCTTTTCACTGTACGAAATTTTGTAACTGTGAGAGACTTGTATTCTAGAAACTGATGACACATATGAGCTTTCATGGGTGAAAGCGCTCATCAATATAACATTTGTGAGCATAGGATATATGAGTCCATGAAGTTCAAGTTTAATCAGGAACCTAGTTTTTATACGTCCTAGTCTAAAAAATGTAAAACGTATGTACACCGGGATAAAATAAAAGAGTGAGAAGCCAAAACATGTAGATGTTCTTTTGAACTATAAGACCAGGTCACAAGACCATTTGGGATTAAAAAGGACTTGGTAAGTTCTAGTGAAATGCCATACTTATCTTAGAAAACACATCTCAAGATCAATAAAACATGTTTAATTTCTACGTATTGTCACTTTCTACGTACTAAATCGCGTCACGTCTTTTAGGAGGTGCTTAGGAGTACTTCCCGCTCGCTCAAGACTCATAATATTTCTGATTTACTTGTTATTATGGTGATTCATAGCCCTCGCATTTAATTAAATTGTTTTATAAACCGCGATGGAGAATAATACCTGTTTTAAAATAGAACACAAGGACCCGAAGTATGCTAGAGCCTTGATTATTATAAGTTAGCTTCAACTCGCTAAATAAAAAGTCCCGCGGAAATATCATAATTGTTAATTGCCGGAATATAGGCATCGCTATACATGACATAGTACCTATTTGAGATTACCACCTCCGATCCGTGGACGACTAGCTACGTCTTGTGTTAGGAACATAACATCACGGGGATGCATTGTAATAGAGAATAATATACACATCATAGCGAAGGGTGTATAGTGGGCAATATACTAAAATATGGTAAGTGTTCGATGTCATGAGGCTTATAATAATCCTCCAATAACGTTGTGTGATCCACGATCGTTATAACCCGAATAAATTTGTTAAAAATGAAATACTTGTGTTCGAGAAAATTTTTTTTATTTGTTATATATATATAAACACTATGAATACACTCACATTATTGTTGACGTTTTAGCATGTTTTATCTCAGGTACATAAAAGGTAAGGCGGATTGATAGAAATGAAGGCCCCGCCCTAAATAATATGTCATTCGAAAACGTTTTGTAAAACATTGTATGATGTTGTAAAACTTATTTGGGACCGTGATGTAAACTTTTATTATTCGAATGAATGAAATTTTCTTAAAACGTCTCTTTTGAGTCGTTTTCTATGATTTGAGTTATTGTGCTATGACGTAACACCATTTGACCCTTCCGCTGACATGACGCTGAAATGAGGGTGTTACACCTCATCAGATTTTCATCAAACTTGCCAAGCACACTAAGAGTATCTAAAATTGTAACAAACACCCAAAAGGTCCTTATGTAGCTGTAAGTGGATTGTAGTCCAATACAAAACTCAAAGTAGTTTTGTTTTTAGGTTAGTCAACTCTTACCCTATTAAAATATAGCAAGTAGTACTAACTGCTTCTTCCCAAAAAGTAGTTGGTAAGTGTGAGTCTCTAGCATAGATCCATAGCAACCTCAATTAGTCCTGTTCAATATCTTTCAGCAACTTATTGTTGTTGTGGAGTTCTGGCATTGCTATACTCTTATTTTATTCCCTTGTTCCCACAAAATTCAAGCATATCTCTATTCTTAAATTCAGTGCCATTATCTGATCTAATGATTTTAACCCTATGACTAAGTTGGTTTTCAACCTGCCTAATGAAGTTCTGAAAAATGCCACTGAAGTTTATCATCTTAGAGGCAAAAAGAATACTAACAAAATCTGTACAATCATCAGTAATTACAAGCAAGTAACTTGGCATGAAAATTCTTTTTATAGAAGTAGGACCAAAAAGATCCATATGCAAGGTGTGTAATGGCTTAGTGATTAATCTTTCTAATTTGGCCTTGCAGGAGGCCCTGTGTTGTTTACCTTTATGGCAGGCAACACATGTATGGTCATTTTTGAAAACCTTGGAAGGTAGACCTCTTACAAGGTTTCCCTTCACAAGTTTGTTTAGGTTTTTAAAATTGATATGACCTAACCTTCTGTGCCACAATTTAGATTCATCAGATGTGGCTTTAGCAATGCAACAATCAAAACCTTTGCCGATAGGTGTCTTCATTCAAAACTGTACAAATTGTGATGCCTAGGACCTTTAAAGTATCTGATTTTCATCAGGCATCTTAAAGTCAGAAGATACAACAAGACATTCAGTTTCAGTAAAAAGAACCTTGTGCTGCTTATCACATATTTGTGATATTGAGAAAAGGTTAAAATGCCCTAATTCTTTTACAAAAGACACACTATCAAAATCTAAATTACCAACTCTTATTTTTCCTTTACCAGATATGTAACCTTTGCTACCTCCAAAAGTAACAGACCCCCCCATTGAATTCTTCAAAATCCTCCAGTTGATCCGTGTTACCTGTCATGGTGCCCTGAGCATCACACTATTAATTTAAACCTCTATCTACCAGTTCTTCAGTGTATGGATTCCTACACATAAAAATGAGAAATATATTTTCTTCTTAGGACCCAGGCCTTATTTTCAGCTTGGTCTGCCTGTGGACCTTTCGCATTCACAGTTCTAAAAAAAGTTGGTCACTGCACTATTGGAGTTTGAGTTCCTCTACTTATAACGTGTTGAGGTCTTAACAGAGATCCCCAATTTCCTTTAATAAGCATAAGAATGAGACATTTATGTTGTAGTTTTTTGCAAAAGGGTCTTCTTACAGATGAATATGATTTGGAAAAATGCCTTCTTTGATTAAATTGATTCACCTGTGGTCTTTTAGGACTAAAACTGTTTGAGGTCTTGTTAGGTACTGGCTGTCTAGATCTAACAGTATTAACATTAGAACTACCAGTATTAACTCTAGGCCTAACAGGATTAACATTTGTCCTTCCAGTATTAATATTGGGCCTAACAGAATTAATGTTTGTCCTACCAGTATTAATATTAGGCCTAACAGAATTAATGTTTGGCCTACCAGCATTAAGTTGTACTGATCTAGGAACAAATTTATTAGCATGATTAACCCTGTTTGCATTGGTCCATACTGGTTTTGCCACCCCATTACCAGTATTAAAAACCCTTTGTTTCTTAAACTCAGCCTCTCTTGCCATTTTCTTTTCATAATAGTCACAATCTTTGATCAAATGACTTAGGCTGCCACAAACAAAACATTTCTTCTTTGTGAAAGAGTAACCTTCCCCTAGTTCTCTTTCCATCATAGCATTCCAATTCTTCCTGTTAACTTTAGGTGTTTCTTGATCTTTGATTGGTTGCCTAGGAGTTTTTATGTGTGTGACACAACTAGGTTCAACCTCTTTTGATTTTGGATCAGACACACCTTTTTCATTTGTTGTTATAGGTGAAGACACATACACTTCTGGAGGAATACTTGAAATCTCAGATTCAGAATCAACAGAATGTACAGAGGAAGTTCCAATAGATCCTGCACTGTCATTAGATTGACAGGTAGAACATTCACTGGATCTATCATCTGATACACTGGGTTCAGGTTCTTGGGGTCCCTTTTTACCATAAACATATAAAGACTCATCAATTTCTTCTTGTGGTGTAGGAGTATAATCTCCACTTAAGGGATGTGGAACACCTTTAAAATCAAATATTTTTTATAAATCTACTGTAAAAAGGTTTACCAACTGAATCCTCTTTTGAACAATAAAAACAGAGAAAATTCATTACTTCCTCATAACTAGAACCTCCAATTTTTTGATTGTATTTTCATACCTAAGCCAAGTTTATGATTTGACTCATGCTAGTAATTAATTAATCTCTCAAAAATTCTTGGAAAGTCTTTCCATGAAACTAGATGTTATACTGCAATTGTTCCTTTTCTTTTACAGCTTTCATTCCAATTCTCCATATCTTTTAAGCTTTTCATCCTTTTTCCATATATTCATTAGCCTGAAATGTTAAGCTTTTCATTTAGAGAAATTTGGCTGTTTTGAAAGTAACAAGTTGAGCTTCTAGTTCTTAACAACTTGACAATAGGCAAGTATTTGTGCCATATTGATCACCAACTGTTCATTTGTTTCATCACACAGTGTTTTTAATGGTATTGTAAGATCAATGCAAATTTTAGAAACAAAGATACCTCAACTACTTGAGCTGATTGCCATGAGTGCATATTTGTCTCTTCATCTCAGTATGTTCTCACAAATTGACGATACATCATCCATTATCAGCAAGCCATCTGAATCTTTTCTTGCTTATAGCTTCTTGGTTTGCTAAAAATGAGTATCCTCCTCTGTCTTCCATCATGTGTCCCTTAGCTGTACATTCCCTAGTAAAAAATGACCATGGTTGTACAATTGAAGCAATTCAAAACTTCTTTTTGCAAGCCAACTGTTGTTTTTCCATCCACACGAACTCACCTCCTGTTTTCTTTATAGAACTTCTTCATTCGAATAGCAATCATTGCTATCTGCCAGTTTATGTCCATCTCTTCAATGTCCAAGTCATCAATTTGTTCCAGGTCTTTATGAAGCAAGTCTCAGTCTTCTGATTGTTTGGCAAAGAGGGAATAAATAACTTCATCAGCAAAACCAGCAAGAACTTCTTTTTTAGGAATATTGGTTGAAGAAGTGGAAGAAGTGCAAGCACTATAGGCACTAGTAAAACCAGACTTAACCTTATTAGTGCTGCTTTTGCTTTGAGAAACAACTTGAAGATGTTTTTGAGGTACCTTGTATTTCTTGCTTAAAAACCCTAAGGTTATTGTATAAATCATCAATAGATAAAATATCAACATCTGGTTTAGTTCTCATAGTCATTGCCAGATTGGACCATGCTGGGGGTAACGATCTGAGAAACTTATAATTAGCATCCTCATTTGATACTTCAGCACCATAAGCTTCCAACTAAGAAAGTAATTGTTGAAATCTGTCATATCCCTTTTCTAACCCTTCTGAACTGGATATTGTAAATGCTTCAAACTGTTGTTTGAAAACAGCCTTCTGCATTTTCTTTAAATTTGCATTACCACCAAACCTAGTTCTGATAGCTTCCCAGATTTCTTTTGCATCATCCATTCCATGAAATCTTCTCATATGTTCCTTGGGAAATGCCATCAACAAGATATTCTTTGCCTTCCTTTCCTTTTCAACAGCTTGAATTTCTGCAGTAGTTACTGGTAGAAGTATTCGAATAACACCATCCTTTCCAGTTGAAATTCTCTTCTTGGAGTTTCCATTCTGAATTACCTTCCAAGCATCATTGCCAATGTACTCAAGGTAATGCTCCATCTCCATAACCCATATATCATACTCCTCCTTCTTCAGAATTGGGAGTTTGATATTTGAGATAGCAGTTGTTTAAGGAATCACCTATTGTTTTTGTTTAGGTGCAACACCAGTGTCTGATGCATCTTCATGGTTTGATTCTTCATCAACACTGAGATGTTGTGAGAACTCATCATTAGCAAGTTGAGACATTTTGTAAAGAATAGTAGGAGAGTGTTTGTTTGTGATCTTGTGATTCTTCTTATTTAGAGTCCCTCTATTGGCTCTGATACCACTTGTAGGTCCTTGGTCTTGGATCTATATAGCCTTTGTAAGACAATAGCTAACTTGAATAAATCCAAATCAACTATGTGAGAGACACTGACTATGAATATCAAGTGTTAATGCGGAATCTTAACACAAGAATTAAGAAGAACAATAATACTAATTTTGCTATTGATTTCTATTAAGCTTCAATGCTTCTATTACATATATGAAACTCTATGCCGTAGGGTTCCTTTTATACACCAAGGAAAACCCTAGCAGGCTTTACAAAATGTGTGAAAGGATAATACATATCCTTTCCTAAGATATCTCCTAAAATATCTCTAAGATAACTATTACTTCTATTCTGTTACATAAACAGACTTAACTACATACGACCAGTACTAACTATAGTACTGCCAGACTTAACTTAGTACTGCCAGACTTAACTTAGTACTGCCAGACTTAACTGATACTACTAGACTTAACTGTTATACTACTAGTATTAAGTTTTTTACAATATTTTTTCTAACACATGCTCTACCATCAACCGGGTGTTGCATCTTACTGGGCTCCGTACACTTTCCAGTAGCATGCCAAGACATTTCCTTTGTAGTATGACTAGACTTGTACAAATATTGTAGTCTAGAAATGATCAGAAAGTAATGCAAACACCTTCTTAGGGACTTTCTTCCCCGGTGTGTTACTGTCTTTCAATCTACTCGTGTTACACACCGGATAAAAGTGCACATCTTTGTTATATTTGCCCTAAAAAAAGAAGCAATCATTTACACAAGCATGTATTGACTCGTAACCTAACCTAATCATTTTAAATGTCTTCTTTATTGCATAGTATGACTGTGGGAGCTTGTATCCTTTACTGCTGGGAATTACATTTTGGAAAAATTCTAGCATTTCATTTAATATAGAATCAGTCAAGTTACCTTTAACCTTAAAATAGGTAAACTCTGCCATAAAGTATAATCGAGTCACATAGTCACAACCGGGGTATAGCTCCTCGTTGGCACTGACATGTAACTCTTCAAACTCATTACGTTTAGCTTGAGTTGGTTTGTTACTTGTCTCACCAATATTTCCTTGAGTTGGCTTATTTTGTTCATTTTTTGGAGGAATATAGCTAAGATCGTTAAGGCACGCTGTCATGTCACTCATCTGAGGTTGTCTTGTGTTATCTATTACTGGCGGAGGAAGATTTGGTTCACCATGGTTAGTCCAGGTTTTATAACTTGGGTCCCACCCATATTTCGTAAGGTGTTCTGAAAGGTTTCTGATGGTTACCCAAGATACATTACAACAAGACTTGCATGGACATTTTATATTTCTGGAACTATTCACTAACGGCTTGCAATGCTCGACGAATTTCTTAAGACCAGTAAAAAATGATTTTTCATGACGCCTTAAATAGGTCGAACTCTTATCAATTACCATAACTGCATTTTAACAATACAATTAGTTATTATATGCACTTAATTAAACACATTCAAACAAGGAATACGAGATGTTTTGTTCACCTAGTGCAACTATGGAAGGCAATCCTAACCCACTCTTTTAATGATTCGTCTCATATATGAATACGTATAACCGATTTACTATTTGAGAAAATTTGAGCACAATTTCCCCTCAACTCCCCAAATATGTGTTTAAAGACATATTCTTAGGAGTAAAGGAGAAACACTATTGAAATCATCTCAAATAGTAAACCAGTTATACGCATTCATATCCTAAATGAGATAAAACATTCAAAAAGCAGTTCCAAATAGGGGACTTTCTGAAATTAATTTCTAATAAATTAATTCTGGACGGGTTTGCTATAGGATGATTAAATTCAGAGGGGGAATTTCTGAAATTAATCACTAAAATCCTAAAACATTCCTAAAGCATTTAATAAAACAAATACCAAACGTATATCCAAACGTGAATAACCAAAATAAGTTGTTTATTAACTAATACTAAATGCATATCCAAATCAAATAAGTTGTTTTTAAACAGCTTATGCAGATAAGCTATTGTTAAACAGCTTATCAAAATAAGTTGTTTGTTAAACAGGTTATTCTGATAAGATGTTTAACAACAGCTTATCAGCTTATTCCTCACCCAAATGACAATTCAATTCACGGCTTATACCAAACAGCTTATATCCAATGGCTTATATCAGCTTATCATTTCAACTCACGGCTTATACCAAACGGCTTATATCCAACGGCTTATACCAACTTTTGTCAAACTAATATTTCAACGCAATTTACATATTAATAACTATAAACGTTCACCGGCGACATGTCTCAGGGGATGCCAAAAACTACCCAAAATAAAACAAGAAAATACATTACCTCTTGGGTGGCTTATCTCGGGTGGCTTATCTCCCGGCTAGCTATCGATTGCTTCTTCTCGGCTAATTTCGGTAGCTTATTTTGGCTTATGTCTAGACTTATCTCTGGGCTAAAAAAACATCAAGAAAATAACAAATAAGCTTACCCACTGTTTATTCCATAGCTTATTTTCAAAAATTAATAAATAACAAAAATCAAACCCGTCCGGATGTGGTCTCGGCTGCTACTTTAGAGGCTTAAAAAAAGAAGAGAATAATCATTATTTAGAGGGTTAGAATAAGAAGAATCATCATTTAGAGGGAGGAAAAGGGCTTATTATTTTAGCTAATTGAATAAATAGTGCTCGTGTGCAAGTGAATGGTGGAGTGAGCTGGCATGAAGTGGTGGTGGTGGCGGTTCTTCTCAATCGCCGACGTGGTGTGGAGAGATATAACTTTTTTCCCAAGTGTTTTAGGTATCAGACATGCTTTGTACCTTTTTGAATCCCTGACGACATGTCGTCGAGGAAATGTATACATTTTGTCTTTTAGCAAAATTGGCGCGATAATGTAACTTTTCGTAGGAATAATCCTCGCCGAGGAATGATTTTTACAAAAATAACATTTATTCAGTTTTTTAATAATTATTATTTTTTAT
Source organism: Tanacetum coccineum (assembly GCA_026074375.1). NCBI lineage: Eukaryota > Viridiplantae > Streptophyta > Magnoliopsida > Asterales > Asteraceae > Tanacetum > Tanacetum coccineum. Next base: position 8,863 of record BQNB010051353.1, on the reverse strand, counting down.
AATTTATATAAATATTTTTTATAAAATGTATAATTATTATTTATATATTTATTTTCTTTAAAAAATATGATTATATAAATACTAATAAAAAAGCATTCCGGTTTCTCGATTCATTTCGGTGCGGCCGGTCCGGTTTCTCGATTCGTTCTGGTCGGCTCGGTCTAGTTTCTCGGTTTGTTCCAGTCCGGTCGGTCAAGTTTCTTGGTTCAATCCGGTCCGATCGGTTCGGTTTCACAGTTCCGTATGGTATTTGGTTCAGTCGATGTGTTATCGTTATACATTAAATGTTCAACAGATAAGTCGATATGTTATAATTGTACATTAGATGTTCAATAGATGAGTCGATGTGTTATCGTTATACATTAGATGTTCAACAGGACAGTCGATATGTTATCGTTGTACATTAGATGTTCAACAGATGAGTCGATGTATTATCGTTGTACATTAGATGTTGAACGGATTAGTCGATATGTTATCATTGTACATTAGATGTTTAACGGATGAGTCGATGTGTTATCGTTATACATTAGATTTTTAACAGATGAGTCGATATGTTATCGTTGTACATTAGATATTCAACGGATGAGTCAATGTGTTGTCGTTATACATTAGATGTTCAACGGATGAGTCGATGTGATATTGTTGTACATTAGATGTTTAACGAATGAGTCGATGTGTTATCTTTATACATTAGATGTTCAATGGATGAGTCAATGTGATATCGTTATACATTAGATGTTCAACAGAACAGTCGATATGTTATCGTTGTACATTAGATGTTCAACAGATGAGTCGATGTATTATCGTTGTACATTAGATGTTGAACGGATTAGTCGATATGTTATCGTTGTACATTAGATGTTTAATGGATGATTCGATATGTTATCATTGTACATTAGTTGTTTAACAAATGAGTCGATATGTTATCGTTGTACATTAGATGTTTAACGGATGAGTCGAGATGGTATCGTTGTAGATTAGATGTTCAACGGATAAGTCGATATGTTATCGTTTTACATTAGATGTTTATCGGATGAGTCGATATGTTATCGTTGTACATTAGATGTTTACCAGATGAGTCGAGATGCTATCGTTGTACATTAGATGTTAGCCGGATGAGTCGAGATGGTATCGTTGTACATTAGATGTTTAACGGATTAGTCAATATGTTATCGTTGTACGTTAGATGTTTACCAGATGAATCGAGATGCTATCGTTGTACATTAGATGTTTATCGGATGAGTCGATATGTTATCGTTGTACATTAGATGTTTAACATAAGAGTCGATATGTTATCGTTGTACATTAGATGTTTACCGGATAAGTCGAGATGTTATCGTTGTACATTAGATGTATACCGGATGAGTCGAGATGGTATCATTGTACATTAGATGTTTAACAAATGAGTTGATATGTTATCGTTGTACATTAGATGTTTAATGAATGAGTCGATATGTTATCGTTATACATTAGATGTTTAACGGATGAGTCGAGATGGTATCGTTGTACATTAGATATTCAACGTATGAGTTGAGATGATATCGATATACATTAGATGTTTAACGTATGAGTCGATATGTTATCGTTGTATATTAGATGTTTACCGGATGAGTCGAGATGTTATCGTTGTACATTAGATGTTCACCGGATGAGTCGAGATGGTATCGTTGTACATTAGAAGTTTAAAAGATGAGTCGATATGTTATCGTTGTACATTGGATGTTTAAAGGATGAGTCAATATGGTATCGTTGTACATTGGATGTTTAACGGATGAATCGATATGTTATCGTTGTACATTAGATGTTTAACAGATGAGTCGAGATGGTATCGTTGTACATTAGATGTTCAATAGATGAGTCGAGATGCTATCGTTGTACATTAAATGTTTACCGGATGAGTCGATATGTTATCGTTGTACATTAGATGTTTACCGAATGAGTCAAGATGTTATCGTTGTACATTAGATGTTAGCCGGATGAGTCGAGATGGTATCGTTGTACATTAGATGTTTAACGGATGAGTCAATATATTATTGTTGTACATTAGATGCTTACCAGATGAGTCAAGATGCTATCGTTGTACATTAGATGTTTACCGGATGAGTCGATATGTTATCGTTGTACATTAGATATTTAACGTATGATTCGATATGTTATCGTTGTACATTAGATGTTTACCGGATGAGTCAAGATGTTATCATTGTACATTAGATATTTATGTGATAAATCGAGATGGTATCGTTGTACATTAGATGTTTAACGAATGAGTTGATATGTTATCGTTGTACATTAGATGTTTAACGAATGAGTCGATTTGTTATTGTTGTACATTAGATGTTTAACGGATGAGACGAGATGGTATCGTTGTACATTAGATGTTCAACGTATGAGTTGAGATGGTATCGTTGTACATTAGATGTTTAACGTATGAGTCGATATGTTATCGTTGTACATTAGATGTTTATCGGATGAGTCGAGATGTTATTGTTGTACATTAGATGTTCACTGGATGAGTCGAGATGGTATCGTTGTACATTAGATGTTTAATGGATGAGTCGATATGTTATCGTTGTACATTAGATGTTTAAAGGATGAGTCAATATGGTATCATTGTACATTGGATGTTCAACGGATGAGTCGATATGTTATCGTTGTACATTAGATGTTTAACGGATATGTGGAGATGGTATCGTTGTACATTAGATGTTCAATGTATGAGTCGAGATGTCATCGTTATACATTAGATGGTTACCTTATGAGTTGATATGTTATCGTTGTACATTAGATGTTTATCGGATGAGTCGATATGTTGTCGTTGTACTTTAGATGTTCAATGGATGAGTCGATATGTTATTGTTATACATTAGATGTTTAACGGATGAGTCGATATGTTATCGTTGTTCAACGAACGAGTATCTCGAACCCCCGCTAAGAACTCCCGCTAAGAACTCTTACCAAAAACTCTCACCAAATAATCCCGCCTAATACTCTTTTTTACCATAAAAGCAGATATTATCCTCACAAACACCAACATATCACATACACTCTTACCATCACAATCACAAACAGATCACACGATTATTATGAAGATGGTGCCATATGAAGCTTTTGCATGTCGTTGTGGAGTTGGAGATGTAGTTATGCGAGAATCATATAAACCTAAAACACGTGGTAAACTATATTATGTATGTCCACTATCAAAGGTGAACAATCATATGCATTTTATTTGAGTAATATACAAATAATGTTGTTAGTTATTAAAAATTATTATCTTTACTCTTTAACAGTCTCGGGAAAACTATTTCGGATGTGAATTTTTTTATAGAAAGAGGAACGAGTTCGTCTACTGGTCAATTATTCTGGAGCTTCAACGACTCTAATTTATTCTCCAGGATCTTCATTGACTCCATTTTATTCTCTAGAATCTTCAACACCTCCACGCTATTCTCCAAGAGCTTCAACTCCTCAAAGCTTTTCTCCAAGAACTTCAAGAAATGCAGAGTGCTCAAACTGTAAGCACTTGCTTGGAAAGATAACGGTACTCGAGGCAACAGTGGAAATGTATATGCATCCGGAAGAACATACACTTAATTCAGCTGCACTACTTCACGAAGTTTACAATGACATAGAAAAACTTGGTTTGGAGTAATTTGTCATTTGGAATGTAATTCATATGCTTAAGTGTCTGTTTATAAGTCTCGTATGATTATCGGTCTAATATATTTAAGTGTCTGTTTGTAAGTCGCGTATGATTATCGGTCTAATATGTTTAAGTGTCTCTTTGTAAGTCGCGTATGATTATTGGTCTAAGGCCTCGCTTGTGTTACTACAAGTGGTATGTATAATATTTAACTAAATGAATGTTTGTTTTTGTGTTACTTGACGAATGTGCATCTTGAAAAAGTATACGGTATATCATGTTCAGCTATAGAAGGGTAGTGTTTTTTTATATAGTTATTATTTATGAAATATATAATTATAAATAATAATTAATATATTATTTATATATTTTATAAATAATAAATGATTATATATAAGCAAATGAGATAAGTAAACGAATCTTTTCTCGGCGCCATGTCGCCGGAGATAATATAGGCAAGGTCAGCCCACCAAATATAAGTCGAAAATAAACTTATGAAATATGAGCACAAATCAAAATATAAGCCCAAACACACTTTCTCTGGAGACATGTCGCCGGAGATAATAATGTCAATGTCAACACACAAAAAATGTTAACTAATGATTTTGGTAAAAATGGTCAACGAAGTCAATACATATTCTCCGGCGATATGTTGTCGGGGATAATGTCACACATCAATACAATTTACTAATGACGTTGCTTAATGTCAGTTAACAACATGCAAGACTAGCCCCAGCGGCATGTCACCGGAGAGAGTGACGCGGGAAACTTTATCGCTTAGTTTTTTGGTAGACTTTGGTGTCAAAGATTAACCATATTATCCCCAGCGACATGTCGCCGGGGATACATTCAGCCAAACTATAACAAAAATTCAACCAGAATTAGTGTCACGTCAGATGAACTTTTGTCATTTAGCGTGTTTTCCCCGACGACATATGTCACCGGGGATTGTTTCGTCGCCCGTTCTCCTTTTTCTTGTAGTGACTAAACTTGGTGTTACAACAAAGATTTAATGGGTTGGCTAATTTGTCAACGGAAAGGGAGTTATTAAAACAAACTGATTTTGAAAACTTAGACAAATATGTTGCATTAAAAATGCTAGAAAAGTAAATTTTATGTAGCTAAACTTTTTTCGCAAATAACTATATATTATAAATGTGCCATTTGGAAATTTTATTATTCAATTGTATACAAAATAGTGGCAGGCAATAGAATTTTTTACAGTGCCAGATTTGGAAAGATTTGTTTCTTCAATTGTATACATTTTTGGTATCTTAAAGTAGGGTGGAGAATAAGCACTAGCCAAAATGAAAGTGGATGAAGGTAGACTTGAAAGGAGCAACAACATCACTGTCCCCTCAAGAACATGAAGCTCCACTTGGTGGGGACATTTAAGAGAAATGACATATGTTGTTTGTGTGTGGTGAGTTTGTGAGTTCAAAAGAGTACCAACATACTTTCTCATTTGTACCATAGTGACCAACTTACTTTTTTTTGTACTTATTACACCCACGTACATTCAAATTTTGTTTGATATCACCAATATATCACCAATATGACTATAAAATGACTTTTATTACACTTGTCTTCTTTTCTTTTTTCCCACGCCACCCCACTCTACTTTCTCGTTTTCCCCACGCCACCAACCAGATAACGCCGGCGATAAACTACCAGCAAAATCCAACATCCACGGTGTGAAGATACACAGCAGAATCCATCGAGATAAGCATCTACACACCGATTTTGGACATCCAAACACATAAAGTCAAACAAAAAAAACAAGACAAATAATTAAGATCTACAAACCCATACAACCTTCATCATCCAAACACATAAAACTAACACGAAAACGCAAGACCCTTTCTATCATATCGAAAATTTTAAACAACAAACACCAAAACAAAAAAAATCACAAAAACAAAATCTATATAACCGCCCATTCCATTATTACCTTATCTCAATAAAACCACACTCCACGTATCTTGATATCTAAAAAAAACTATAACCCAAATCATTACAACAAACCCTCACGTCACAACACACATCACAAATAATGGTGTCACTCTCATAACCCATATTTGCTCAATCAACAAGAATGATGGAGTTTCAAGATCCACAACAGTCAAGACAAAAAAACAAGAAACCTTATATGTACCGAAATGTTAACATCGATTCCATCATCACAAATCAAACAACATCGATTCCCTTATCGAAACCACATCACCGTCCTTATCGAAACCACATCACCATCACAAACATATTTCCCAGATGCAATCATAACACGAAAAGCAGGTAGTATAATTAGAATTGTTGAAAGATGAATTTGTGTGTTAGCTTTGGTGAACTAAACTAAAAGTTTTTTGAGATGACACTGATTATAAATCAGTTGATAAGGATGATGGAGTTGTTGGTTATTGGGCTTTATAAGAAGACACCTTATTTAAGCTGATAAGGAGAAAGGGTTTTGGGTTTTTAAAGAAGAAAAGGGTAATATAGTCATTTTATAGTTATATTGGTGATATTGAACAAAATTTGAATGTACGTGGGTGTAATAAGTACAAAAAAAAATAAGTTGATCATTACGGTACAAATGAGAAAGTATGTTGGTAATAAACGGCCTTTACCCAAATAAAAATGGTGGAGATTTGATTTCTTTGAGGAGTTAGGTCCTTTGTAATTTGTGTGGAAATCATTTTCATCATAATTGATGTGGAAACATTTTCTCACTTGTGATAATTCATTTGAGCCACAAAACAAAAGAGATTTATTTACGTTTTATTTATTTATTATTTATTGTTATTATAAATATTAAAATAATAATTATTATTATTATTTATTATTTCTATTATTTTTATAGTTTATTATTATTATTGATTATTTATTATTACTGTA
>BQNB010051352.1:0-41039 GCA_026074375.1 Tanacetum coccineum | reverse complement strand
CGTATAATTATTTCGTGAAACATATTAATATAATTAATATATTATAAATATATTAATTAGATTAATAAATGTATCCTCTGTGTATACGTGTGTGCCCCCATAGGCTCATATATTTTCGGCCGTATATTTATTTATGATATGGACATATCCCAACACATAGCTTATGTTAAGCAATAGATATTGGGAAAAAAAAATAATAGCCACAAAATACCCCTCAATATTAGGCACTAAATCAATTTTATGGCAACCAAAGATCCTTAAAGCAAATGCATGTACATAGCTTATGTTGACCAATAAAGATTACCAAAAACACATCTTATAATGGGAAAAAAAAGCTTATAATAGGCACACAAGACAGCTAAATGTTGAGCACAAATTAGTATTATAGCAGCCAAACATCCCTTTAAAACAAAGACATCTACGTAAGTTATAATAACAACTAATAAGGGACAAATCATAAAAGACCTATATTATAAAAACAAATAGCAACCATGAGACAATCCAATGGAAAGTTTGGCAATAAGTATAAAAACTAAGCTAGATAAAGGGGTAAGGTAACATGTCAAAATGGGTCATCTTTTAATATGGGTCGGGTTGGGCTTAGATAGATAGATTTACTATCTTGCTACAAGTTGAAATAAACAATCTACATGAGTTCCCCTAATCAATTGGTAGGATAACTATCAACTAAATAACAAACAGTGGTCAGATTGTATAACATCACGCTAAACATAGACTCCTATAGTAGTTGGGTTGCAAATTATCATATCATATACAATATATATGCCAATCACAAGTCTTGTACCATTGTTTTTACCCATAAAGACGGCACCAATCAATGAAGACCCATAACATATTGAAGTCCAATGTGTGCACGTTAATTTTTCCAAAAAAAACAAAGAACAAAGTAGGACATTGTATATCCAGTACATTCCAATATCCAAATCGAAATCAAGGTTGAGCACCTATGGGAGCAAATCAGGTTAACCAAACAGTATTTATTAGTTTTATGATCATTCAAAAACTTTTAGCTATTAGCTCAAATGTGTTAACATCGACTTAAATGAGGTTAACTAAACAATGTTTGTCTTGTGCTTAAAAGAACAATAATAAATTAAATAAGGAAAATGATGGACAACATCTAACATAATCACAAATGAAAATTTGATAAATTAATTATAAAGTTGAAAAATACCAAAAAGTAGATGAAATTAACACAACCTCGTCTACTATCCTATACTTTAATCAGAGAAACTAAAGAAGAAACGTAACATAAAATTTCCAATCTATGTAGCAAGGCAGCTGAAATTGCCTTATTTGAATACACATTTCATCAAACACTTAGTGGGCATTTTAAAACAACCAAATCAAAAGAAAACTGAAGCGAGAATAGTGACACCTTCTCTAACGTTCAAATAATTAAGGTCCTATTTATAAGCAAATTCTCCTTGCTAGGTAAAGAGCGTGAATAATTCAACACTCTAACTATACCCTAAACTAGCTTGTTGAAAATTAGACAATACAAAAGAAACCCAAGAACGAAACACCAACTATTTATATATTTCTTATAGAAACATATTACAAAACTATAACTAAAGAGGAAAAACTAAGAACACAAGAAGAACACTACTTGTATGTGTGTTTTGGTGTAATTGTAACAACAAACTAAGGTCCTATTTGTAGGCAAAGCCTCCTTGCTAGTTCATGTATCTAGAAAGCAAGTGGAGCAAGTGGTAACAACTTGTAGCTATCAAGTTGTTAATTATTTGATGCCTTTTATCCAAGTTGATATTAGCCATTATTATAACAAATCTCCACCTTGGCGAATATCAATTATTCAATCTCTTCATCAACCATCGTTGGTGGAGTCTTCATACCAACATTCAAGTTTTTACAACATTGATCAAGTCCAAACAATAATTGAACTTGATTCCACCTACTACTTTAGTCAGTATATTTGCGAGATTCTTAGAAGTTTGGATCTTTTGGATTCTAACTCCACCTTCTTCCAGTATCTCTCGTATGAAATGATACCCAACATCAATGTGCTTCGTCCTTGCATGATAAACCTGATTCTTCGCTAAATGAATTGCACTCTAACTGTCAGAATGCATCGTGACAAACTTCTGTTTGATTCCAAGTTCACCGAACAATCCAAGAAGCCAAATTGCCTCCTTTAAATTTTCTGTCATCGCCATATACTCTACTTCTGTAGTTGACAAAGCAGTAGTTGACTATAAGGTAGGCTTCTAACTAACTGGAGCTTTTGCCAGAGTAAATACTTAGCCTGTCGTAGATCTTCGCTTGTCTAAATCTCCAGCATAGTCTGAATCACAGTATCCTTCTACCCATTAACTCCTTCCATGTTCGAATACTAACCCTACATCAACCGTGTTATGGATATAGCGTAATATTCATTTCACAGCTTGCCAATGTCCTTTTCCAGGGTTATGCATATACTTGCTTACCATCCCAACAGCATGACTAATATCTGGTCGAGTACATATCATAGCATACATTAAGCTACCGATAACATTTGCATAAGGCACCTTTTCCATGTATGCCCTCTTTGTATCATTTTTTGGTGACATAGCAGCACTAATCTTAAATTGAGAAGCGAGTGGAGTACTAACTCGTTTTCTTTGCTTGTCAAACCTAAAACGCTTTAGAACCCTTCTCATATATTGTTTCTGAGTCAAACAAAGCTTCCTCAATTTTCTGTCGGGTTAATATATACGGAGGTAACTAAAGTTTACAAAAATATTCGCCTAAGTAACTAGAGTTTCAATTTGTTCACTAGGGTTACCAAAATTATAAGAAGCACACCTCACTATAATTGTAGTGTTATTCGAGTAACCTGAATACATATTTTTTGATAAGTTAAGTAACATAAATGTCGCGTTTTTACAATTTAAGTGATGTTTACGTATATTTTTATAACTTTAGTAACCTCAAAGTCATGTTTCATACATGTAGTAACCCAAGTGAACAAAATGAAACTCTAGTTACTTAAGCGAACATTTTTGTAAACTTTATTAACCTCCATATGTATTAACCAATTTAATAGTCTCTGACTATCTCCATGCCGAGAATCATCTTTGCTTCACCTAGATCCTTCATCTTAAATTCTCTTTTCAACTGAGTCTTTAACTTTTCAATCTCGTCTAGACTTTGAGAAGCTATCAACATATCATCTACATATAGAAGAATATATACGAAGGACCCATCTTGTAGCTTTTTCAAATAGACACAGTGGTCATATTTGCTTCGTGTGTACTTCGACTACATCATAAACTTATCAAATCATTTGTACTACTGCCTTGGATATTGCTTCAACCCGTACAACGATTTATGAAGCTTACATACTTCATGCGCTTTTCCAGAAACTTTGCATCCTTCTGGCTGAACCATATAGATTTCCTCTTCCAATTCACCATATAGAAATGCAGTCTTCACATCCATTTGAACTAGTTCGAAATCCAACTGTGCTACTAAAGCCTACAAAATTCTAATAGAGGAATGTTTTACCACTAGAGAAAAAACTTCATTATAATTAATTCCCTCTTTCTGAGCATAGCCTTTAGCTACCAATCTTGCTTTGTAGCGAACATCATCTTGGCCAGGAAATCCTTCTTTCTTTTAATACACCATTTGCATCCAATTGCCTTCTTCCCTTCTAGGAGATTGGTTAACTCCCATGTCTGATTCTTCTAAAGAGACTTCATTTCTTCGCTCATGGCTATCCTCCACTTCTCGTTCTCTTGTTCTCGACCCGCTTCAAAGTAAGTAGTAGGAACATCATCAGCTGCAATTGAAGATGCACAAGCCACCGTATCATTAAGGCGAGCAGGCCTTTTAGTGTTTCTTTTTGGCTAGCTAGTAGCAACTGATTCATGTTGTTGTTGTCGAGGTTCTTCGGCTTGAACCTCATCTTCTTCATAATCTCCTTCTACCATAGGAGAATTATCATCAGTTTCTCTATCAGCCGGTATAATTATTCTTTCAAACTCTACCTTTTTGGGAGTTTCATCTAACTGCTCAACATTCACCTTTTTCAACATGGCAGATTCATTAAAGGTGACATCCTTGGTAAAAATAATCTTCTTTTTCTCTGGACACCATAAGCAATGGCCTTTGATTCCATGGGTGATCCTCATAAATAATGCTTTCTTTGCTCTTGGATCTAGCTTTGATTCCTTTACATGATAATATGCAGCAGAACCAAATACATGTTAGGAATCGTAATCAGTAGCAGGTTTTCCATACCATTTCTCAAATGGTGTTTCCCCATCAATATCAGTTGATGGCAAACGATTAACAAGGTGATACGCATACATCACAACTTCAGCCTAAAATTCTTTACCCAACCCAGCATTAGACAACATACACCGAACTTTCTCCAACAAAGTTCGGTTCATGCGTTCAGCCACCCCATTCTATTATGGTGTATGTTTGACAGTGAAATGCCAAATGATGCCTTCATCTTCACAAAACTTTACGAAAAGATCATTTTTATACTCTCCACTATTATTTGTTCGGAGAGATTTGATCTTTCTGCAAGTTTGAGTTTTCATCATCTTTTTTTACTTGATGAACACTCCTAGCACTTCATCCTTTATCTTCAATGTGTACACCCATATTCTTCGAGAAAAGTCATCAATAAAGGTCACATAGTAGTGTCTCCCTCCTAGAGATCTTGTCTTTGAGGGACCCCACACATCAGAGTGGACATAATCCAAGATACCTTGTGTCTTGTGGATAGATGTCCCAAATTTCACCCATGTCGTCTTCTTGTTGATGCAATGCTCATAGAGATCCAACTTACAAGAACTCAATCCTTTCAACAATCCTTGCTTTATGAGAAAATTCAAGAAATTTTTTCCTGCATGTCCTAAGCGCATATGCCATAGCTTCACAACTTCTGAATTTCTATCACCATCGGTAACAACTACTATAGTTCCAACAACCGTTCTACCCTTAAAGTGATATGTGTTGTTTATTTAACAAATACCCTTCATTACTACAAGTATGCCAGAGATGATCTTCATAACCCCATCCTTTGCTCTAACTTCGAACCCTTTAGATTCTAAGGTACCAACGAAAATGTGATTCTTCTTCAACTTTGGTGAATAACGAACACCTTTCAAGGTCACAATTGTTTCGTCTTCATTCTGTAATCGAACAAAACCAATACCATGAGTAGTGAGGGGATTTTCGTTTGCTGTATAAACAATTTTCTCATGTTCTTTAAAATTACAAAACCACTCTCGATGTGGTGTAATATGATGGCTACATGCGAAATCTAATAGCCATATCTCAGAAGCATTTCTGCTTGACGATGTTGCAAGTGAGAGATCTGATTCTTCATCGTCACACTTGGTACATTTGCCTCCATTACAGCTTTCCCTTTGTAATGATTGTTCTTGGTTTTCAACCTTGGACAATCTCTTTTCCAATGACCTTTTTCATGAAAAAAGGCACATTCATCTCTGTTTAATCTCTACCTTGACTTGGATCTCCATCTTTTATTGGTGCCCTTCTTTTGCGAACGACCTCTAACTAGCAAAACCTCTACTTAAACTAATCTGTGTGTCCTTCCTTCTCAATTCTTTACTATACAAGGCAGCACAAACTTTACCAAGAGACACATCATCCTTCCCATTAAGTAAAGTTATTTCAAGCAACTCGTACTCCTCTAGAAGCGATCCTAACAATATTAATACTAGATCCTGGTCTTTGAACACCTCATCCATATTCATCAAATCAGTCACCAACTAATTAAAACCGGTAATGTGATCATTCATTGTGGTACCTGGTACATATGTGAAGCGAAAGAGTCACTTCTTCATAAAGAGCTTATTCTGACAATTCTTTTTCAGAAATTTCTCTTCTAATACCACCCACAATTTATAGGCGGATGTTTCTTTTGAGAAAGTGTATCGTTGCTCTCTCGAAAGACATGAACGAATTGTACCACAAGCTGACCGATTGATGGTTAACCAATTCCTTGTTGGAACATATAAAATATTCATGGACATTAGCGACGGTTTTTTATGTTACTAGGTCGTCGCTAAAACGTCATTAATTGCACTTTTTTGTGAACCAATGTGACCGTTTGAAGAGGCATGAGTTCCCCTATAAATAGGGACATCATTCCAACATTTTCTTTATCAAAAAACACAGAAATACTCTCCAAATCCATCATAAAGCAATATTAGATTCGATAGATTCAAGTTTATCTTGAATTTAGATTCAAGTTTATCTTGAATTGATTGTTGTATCCTCAAAACAGTCACACTAATTCGGGCGAAATTCTATTTTAGGACCCTGCTAATTGCAGGCCTCAATCACGTTATTGTAATCTTTCAATTTCTGTGTTATACACTTCGTATTACGATTTGTAAATTCCTAACAATCTAAAATAGATTTTTCAAGATAGATCAAACCATATTGAAATCTCATGTTGAAAAACTTGAAAAGTTCAAAGGGTCTGACTTTTGTCGTTGACAACAAAAGATGTTGTATTACTTGACATCATTGCATGTGTCATATATTCTTACGGATTCTAAACCAGTAGATCCGTATATAGTGGATGGACAAAATGTTCCTACTGAGGAACAAATGACAGACTATGAAAGGGTCGCCTCACAATGGAATCGTAATGAATATAATTGCAGAAATTATATTTTGAATGCTTTGCTTTGGTTGATTCTCTCTATGATATTATTCAAACCTTTGCAACTGCAAGGGGAAGATATAGGAATTATTGGAAAAGAAATAACAGGATCAAGTTGCATGTTTGAAGAAAATTTGTTGTTGAAAATTCTTGAATTTTCAAGATGAATGTTGCAAAAGCCTGTGTGAAGCAAGTGGGAAGACTCCATATCAATGTCCATGAAATGAAGTAGGAAGTATTGGTTTTAATCTCTTACTTTTTTCTCGTTGGTTCTATTATTGAATAATTGCCTCAACCTAGAAAAACTTTTTAGTTATATCATATAAACACTTGACTGTTGATATGAGTTTTGAGCCACTTGTTCTTAAAATTCGTGTTGAGGAAGTAACAGATGATTAATAAAGGCGATTGCAAAATTTCAATGAACCATATGCAAACCTGAATTATAGAAGGCTCTTCAAATCCAAGTCCATCCACAAAAACAAAGACATAAATGGTGGTGTTCTGGACAGAAATACTCTAGGATGGAAAGAAAGATTACACCCAACAAAAAAAAAATAAAAAAAAAAAAATACAAGACAACAAAACTTCAAGAAAGTTTATCATTGTTAGGTTTGTGGAAAACCTAGGCATAAAGCTAAGGATTATCGCCACAAGAAAGAATATGGAGGCAGAAATTCCGAAGGAAACTCCAACCAAGCAAACCATGTACAGTCTCCAAAAGAATTTGCTGGAGTAATGGAATCTTTCCTAACCACTAATGTTGTTGATTGGTGGCTTGATACAGATGCCACAAAGGACATCTACAATTCAAGAAAGATGTTTGTATCTTACCAAAAGGTAAATGAATCAGCACCAATGTTCATGGGGAACGGAATTGCTTCAAAGATTGAAGGAAAAGGCAAAGTCATGCTAAAGCTGACTTTTGAAAAGGATATTGTACTCTCAAACGTGTTACATGTGCCAAACGTCACCAAGAATCTGATTTCTTGCCTTATTCTTAGTAATAAGGGACTTATACTTGTATTTAAATCAGACAAATTTGTAATCACTAAAGGTGGTGTGTATGTTGGAAAGGGTTACCTCGATGAGGGACTCTTCAAATTAAGTATTGTAACCGATGACAATGTTATTAATAATAATAACGCGGGCACTAGCACCGCTTTTGTGTACATGATTAGTCCTTCTTTCTTATGGCATTCTAGATTAGGCCATGTTAATTTTCGTTCCTTGCAAAGAATAATAAATTTAGGCATGTTGCCTAAATTTTCTAAGGATAAAATATCTAAGTGTGAAATTTGTGTGGAATCTAAATTCACAAGTCATTCACATAAATCAGTAGAAAAATCAAATGAAATACTTGGTTTAATACATATTGATTTATGTGATTTCAAAGCAACTCCATCAACAGGAGGAAAGAATTATTATATTACTTTCATTGATGATTGCAGTAGATTCTGTTATGTATACTTAATAAATACCAAAGAAGAAGCTTTGAATATGTTTAAGACATATAAAGCAGAAGTTGAAAATCAACTAGACAAAAAGATCAAAATTTTAAGGTCTGATTGATATACAGGTGGCGAATTTGAATCCAATGTCTTTGCTGAATTTTGTTATACATTTTGGTATTGTAACCATACAAAAGCCCACATACACTACACAACAATATAGAGTGGTTGAACGTAAGAATAGTACATTGAAGAATATGATCAAATCATTGTAATTAATTAAGGGTTGCCTCATATCCTTTGGGTGTTGTGTGAAGTTGTCTTGCTGACAAACACATATTATTAAATAATATTCCCCATAAACAAGAACTGACAAAATCTTCCATTTCAATTATGGAAAGGTAAAGCAATCCCTTTATAAAAGGATGAAACTTTGGGGTTGTTTGGAAAGGTTCAAATACCTTTACCAAAAAGAACCAAACTTGGACCAAAAACAGTTGATTGTGTTTATCTTGGTCCAGCAAAGAATAGTGTTGCTTATAGGTTCTTGGTTTTACAAAATACCACTATAGTGGTCATAGAAACACACACAATTATAGAATCTGATGAAGCTGATTTCTTTGAGAATATCTTTCCTTACTAAGGATAAAGAGAACACAAATCTAAATCCAAGAAATAGGAGTTATGAAGATCAGTTGTCTATAGATGAACTGACTATAATTCTGAGATTCCTCAAGAGAATTTGAACCAAGAGAAGTAGCGTGCAAAAAGTCACTAAAGAATTTGGACTATAAATTATATGACGTATTTTGTTAATGTAAGAACCACAAAAATTTTATGGCTGCTTTGGAATCATCAATAGCAACTTATAGTAAAGAGGCTATTCAGAGTGAAATAGACTCAATTGTACATAACAATACATGAAAACTGGTTGATCTACCTTCGGGACATAAACCAATAGGCATTAAGTAGATCTTCAAAAAGAAACTAAAGACTGATGGTAGCCATAGAGAAGTTGTATAAGGCGTTTAGTTGCCAAAGGGGAATCGTCAAAAAGAAGGTCAGATTTCTTTCGATACTTATTCACCGGTTACAAGGGATACACCTCTATAAGAACACTGATTGCTATAGCAGCAATCTACAACCTGATTATACATCAAATGGATGTAAAGACTGCGTTCTTAAATGGTGAATTAGATGAAGAAATCTATATGCAACAACCGAGGGGTTTGTTGTCAAAGGTCAATAGCATAAGGTTTTTAAATTGATTAAATCTCTCTATGACCTTAAATAAGCTCCAAAGCAATGGCATGAAATGTTTGATAACACACTATTATCAAACAAATTTCAAATAAATGAATGTGATAAATGTGTTTATGTTAAACAATACAAAAATGCATTTGTCATTATTTGTTTATACGTAAATGATATGCTGATTATGGGAACAAATATGGATGTCATTAACCAAACAAAGAAAATGCTTCATTCTTCATTTGATATGAAAGACATGAGAGAAGCTGATGTCATTCTTGGTATTAGAATTCAAAAGAATTCCAATGGCTACATCCTTACCCAATCTCATTACATTAAGAAGACCCTTAAGAAATTTGGGCACTATGATGATAGACCAGTTGTAACTCCATTTGATCCTAAGGTTCAACTAAAGAAGAACAAAGGACAAACTGTATCGCAGTTACAATATACACAAGTTTTAGGAAGCTTGATGTATATAATGAATTGTACACGACCAGACTTGGCATATAGTGTAAGTCGACTCAGTCGATACTCACACAACCCTGGTAAAGATCATTGGGATGCACTAGTTAGAGTGCTTCAATATCTTAAGCATACAATGGCTTATGGGTTACATTACACTAAATATCCTCTAGTGTTAGAAGGATATTGTGATGCCAATTGGATTTCCAACCATAATGAATGCAAGTCCACAAGTGGCTATGTATTTACACTTGGAGGGGCTGCTGTATCATGGAAATCATCTAAACAAACTGTGAATACCAGATCAACTATGGAAGTTGAATTTGTAGCTTTAGACAAAGCTGCTAAAGAAGCTGAATGACTTAGAAGCTTTCTAAAGGGTATTCCTTTGTGGCGAAAACCTATGACTGCTGTGTGTATACATTGTGATAGTATGGCTACTCTTACTAGAGCAAAGAATCACATCTATAACGGCAAGTCAAGACATATAAGACGTCGCCACAATACGATAAATGACTTGTTAAGAAATGGAATCATTTCCATCGACTACGTAAAGTCAAAGGAAAATATTGTTGATCCTTTGACAAAAGGCCTTTGTAGAGAACAAGTCATATTTACATCGAGGGGTATGGGCTTAAAGCCAACACAATGAGTGACTACTCGGCAGAAACCTAAACTAGCAAAATTGGAGATCCCATGGTCTAGGTTCAATAGGAAAACTAGTTGAGTAAATATCAAAAAGTACTAACACACATGTATGCCCATTCCTAAGATGATTTTTTGTGTGTTTTTTCGTTGATGACTAAGGGCTGAATTTTTAATTCTTAATAATGCTAATGGCTTCTACAGTGGAATACTACGGAATATTCTTAATTGGCATTACCTATACGAGATTGATGTGTGGTCGCATCTTTAGGAACCAGATGGCTAAGTTCTCTAAAATTCTCATGAATAAGGATATGTTCACGACCGAAATGAACACAACGGTAAGAATCTGTTAATGTATAGATATGATATGTGTGATACTCATTGTCTCGATTTATTATACAACGTGGTTAGTTCAAGACTAATGTTCACTACCCACAAAGTAGATCCGATAAGTACTCACTAGAAAATGTTCAAGCCCAAAAGATACCTTATCTGATGCATATCATATTACATTTGATGGTAATAGAATAATAAGTAACTTTAAATTATCTTAGTTTCTATTCAAATGTGGGGTATTGTTGGTGTTTGAATAGAAAATGTGAGGTATTGTTGGAACATATAAAATATTCACGGACATTAGCGACGTTTTTTTCTGTCACTAGGTCGTCGCTAAAACGTCGCTAATTGCACCTTTTTGTGAACCAATGTGACCGTTTGAAGAGGCACGAGTTCCCCTATAAATAGGGACATCATTCCAACGTTTTATTCATCAAAAAACACAAAAATACTCTCCAAATCCATCATAAAGCAATATTATATTCGATAGATTCAAGTTTATCTTGAATTTAGATTTAAGTTTATCTTGAATTGATTGTTGTATCCTCAAAACAGTCGCACCAATTCGGGCGAAATTCTGTTTTAGGACACTGCTAATTGCAGGCCTCAATCACGTTATTGTAATCTTTCAATTTATGTGTTATACACTTCGTATTACGATTTGTAAATTCCTAACATTCCTCTCTTCTACATCCTCCGGATTACTTTCTTCAATGGCGATGTCTAGACCTTGCTGAAAAAGAGCGTCTAGAACCTCACTTTGCCGCATACCGAAATGGCCAGTGTCATAAAAAACATCCACCGTCAATCTTGCATTCTTTTGAAGATGTTGGATCCACCAATGTGGATGTGGAAGGTACTTTGTCAACTTTGCCGTCCACCATTTCGAGTACAAATTAATTTACAACAGCTTCTACCAAAAAAACCTTTTACGCCTAATGCTTAAGTTATGGATTATTAAATAAAGAGAAAGGTAGTGGATTCTGTATGAATGAATTGAACCGTGGAGGATGAGATACTGTTTGAAAAACGATGGTATACAAGAAAGCGTGATGTCGTTAAATTATCTTTTCTTGAAGATAACTAAACGGCTGTCGTTAAATTATCTTATCTTGAAGACAACTAAATAAAAGTGTCACTTAACCGTATGTCGTTAATTTTTTTCTTCTTTATTTAAACAAACAACTAAAAGAATAACACATACACTCCACAACGAAAAAGTGTGCATGCAATGCCTAATGAGTTGAACTTCACATGTTACATCACTAAATGTGAAAATTCCTTGATTAGCTGAAAAGCTAGCTTGTATGTCTTGTTTATACATGTCAAATCTAGCCTCCTACTAGCTAGAATCATATCTATTCTGATTCTTTTTCTTCTTCTGTTGACGTAAAAGAGGGAACACGAGAGAAGATATGACAAACACGCTGGCAACATTATAATTATATTCTCATAAGCAACATCAACATAACTTAAGGAGATGCTAGAGAAGGTGATGATGAAAGCATGAAGATGCACATCCTGGACCACATTTTATGTGGCATCTCTCTAGCATTCCAATTTTATAAAAGATAAATTATAGTGTTCACCCTTATACGTCAAGTGCAATTCTCAAAACAGCTTTACTTTATAATAGCTTTAAGTGAATAAATTCAAAATATAGAATGACATGGCGTTTTTATTCAACTTCCCTATCTTCACTTTTCATAGAGCATGAGGTGTACAAGTTACTCTTACCTCAACGTCACATTAGTTTTTCTCAACTTAACTTGCAACCAACTAACTTACCTAAAATTACACGTATCAATAACTTGCAACTAACTTACACATTTGAGACTCACCATACCCAATTAAAACACAAAACTCACCTAAAAAACTAATTAAAAAACAAACAAACGAAAAGCATAACCCACGGCTCTTTGGTTAACCAACGAGCACAACCAACTTAACTTGGCGGGGAAGTAACTTGGCTTCAAGTTGGTTCCAAGTGAACCTAACGAGCATGAGCTCGTTACTATACCTCATGCTCTTAAGTCAATTTACTACTAAAACCCATAACGTAAAGATAAAATGGCCTTTCCAAATAACAACCCTACCATATGTCGTCATCATTTTAAATCTATTTCTCTCTTTACAAACAAAAAGAGTATGGTCTTTCCTCACCCCATTTCACTCGCATGTTTCATAATCATCTGATCTTCTTTGTAACCTCCCCACTCACCATGACACATTTCACCCTATCTTCCTACCCCCAAATCCAATCCCTAATTTCTTTTTTAATCAAAACCAAATCAAACCTCAATTCTACTCAATTCACCCCGATCCAAACTCAAAACCTCTCCTTTATTACTTTACAACTATGTCGTTAATTCACAACTGATCCATCTCAGTTTTCATCTTTTGTGTTTATTAATTCCGATTCTGAGGTTCTCGTTGGGATTCTGAAGGGGGGAGAGGATCATGGTGAGGAATATTTCAACAATGAGAGATGCCGATGGATGGTCTTGGAGATTCAAAAACAATAAGGCGGATACAACCATTCCGATCCGACACCCGTTTCATAAAGAGGTAGAGAAAATAGCAACTTCCTTCTATATTACAAACTTTCCTGATTACGTTGATGCTAAGAGATTATGGAAGGAATGTGAACCATATGGACGTATAGTGGATTCGTTTATTGCTAATAAAAAATCAAGAGTAGGGAAGAGATTTGGATTCGTTCGCTTTACTGGAGTCAAAAACGAAGAGGAGCTGGCAAATACTTTGGCTACCATATGGATAGGGAGCTACCATTTGTTTGCTGTCGTGGCTCGCTTCAAAAGAAAGGAGACGTATGCAGAATTGCCAAAGAAAACTGTGGAGAATAATCGTAGTCAAATCCCAAATAATAAGGTAGAACAGGTCGCATCTACACAATCTAAAAAAACTTATGCCTCTACTTTAAATGGTGATAGGGGAAGCAAGGCGGAAAGACAAGAGATGAAAATGAAACAGGTTACTCTATCTGATCATGAGTTGGTGCAAATTAACAATTCACTGGAGATAGCACTAGTGAAGGTAAAAAGTGTCGAAACCATGTCTACTTTATATCATTTGTGTTGTGAAGAGGGTTTTAATGAGGTTAAAATTCATCATATCGGAGGATTGTGGTTGTGGTTGCAATTCCAAAATGAGGAAACGTGCAATGCTTTTAAGAAGAATAACAATTTGAAGCCTTTCTTTTCATTGATCAAACCGGTGTCAAGAATCAAAAATGACAAGACTTGAAATGTTTCGTATTAAGTCTATGTGGGGAAATTATTCGTTCGATTATGCGTGTAGCCTTTCTCGGGGTAGAGCGGGGGGTTTGATTTCCGCATGGGAATCGAACTTTTTTATTAAAGACCAAATTTGGTGTGATGACTGGTATATCATTGTGCAAGGAAAATGGATTAATTCTGATGAAGTGTTCTTTATGATTAATATATACGGGCCCCAAGAATCGATAGACAAGTTAGATATGTGGAACCGGCTTCTAGAGTTCATTCGCAACCATGATGGTCATTTTGTTATTTTCGGAGATTTAAATGAAGTTCGGGACGAAAGTGAGCGCTATGGAACTGAATTCTGTCGACCAGCCGCTAATGTCTTTAATGCTTTCATAGATGACGCACGTCTCTTTGAACCTGTTTTGGGCGGTCGTAACTTTACATGGATGAATAAAGCGGGAACGAAAATGAACAAGTTGGATCATTTTTTTAATATCTCAGCATGTCACGGATGTTTTCATAGATGTTAAAGTGAAGGCTTTACCTCGAGGCTGGTCAGATCATACTCTAATTATGCTACACTGTGAAAAGGTTGACTATGGTCCCGTTCCGTTCAAACTTTTTCATTCGTGGTTACAGCGGGATGGGTTCGATGATTGCGTCAAGATGGCATATAATGAATGTTCTACTAATTACCCTCTTATGCCATTTCATGAGAAATTGAAGGTTATCAAACAACATATCAAAAATTGGACTCATCAGGTCAAGAATGTTGAGATAGATAGAAAACAGGAGATTATTTCAAAAATTAGTGATATTGAAGCAAAGATTGACTCTAATACAGTCTCGGAGGTCGAAAAAGAGGATCGAATGAAACTTCTTAAAGAGCGTGATGATCTTCAACAGTTAGAAGATATGGATGTGGTGCAAAAATCTAAAGTGAAATGGGATGTTGAAGGGGATGAAAACACAAAAAAAATTCACGGAATTTTGAAGCAAAAAAGACACCAACAAATGGTCCAAGGTATTATGATCGATGGTATATGGGTGACAGACCCTCAACATGTGAAAATGGCGTTTCACACTTTCTACAAAGACAAGTTTGATGTGTCGGATTCCTTGACGGAATTGCCCCCTGTTGTGCCTTTTGCTACATTGAGTCAAGAGGATAGCATGGAGTTAGAAAAATCGGTTACTCTAGAAGAGATTCAAGCGGCGGTATGGGATTGTGGTAGTCAAAAATCACCGGGTCCGGATGGGTTTTCCTTCCTTTTTCTTAAGTCTTACTGGGAGCTCCTAAAAGAGGACGTGGGGAATGCTGTGAGATGTGTTCTTGAGTCTTTTGTCATGCCCCGTGGCGTTAACTCATCCTTCATCACGTTAATCCCCAAAATTTCCAATCCGATTCATATTAAAGATTTTCGTCCAATCTCGTTAATCGGTATGCAATACAAAATAATTGCTAAGATATTAGCAAATAGGCTTTCAAAAGTTATCGATAAAGTGGTTAGTAAGGAGCAATCGGCTTTCATAGCGGGAAGACAAATTCTTGATGGTCCTATTGTGCTTAGCGAACTGATGTCGTGGTATAAAAAGAAGAAGAAGAAGTTGATGTTATTTAAAGTAGATTTCGAAAAAGCTTTTGACACCGTAAGTTGGAAGTACCTTGATCATATGCTTCTAAGCCTTGGGTTTGGAAGCAAATGGCGAAGATGGATCCAAGTATGTCTACATTCTGCCAGATCTTCCGTTCTTGTAAATGGCAGTCCTACTAGCGAATTCTCGATTAAACGTGGACTGCGTCAAGGCGATCCATTAAGTCCTTTTCTATTTATTATTGTTATGGAAGGACTTCATATTACAATGAAAAATGCGGTTTGTTCGGGTCTTATCCGTGGGGCTGAGATAGGAACTTTGGGTCACAAGATTTCACATTTATTTTTTGCGGATGACGTGGTGATTATCTCAGATTGGAACAACCAAGATATGGGTAATATTATTCGTGTGCTGCAGGTTTTCTTTCTTGCTTCGGGTCTTAAAATTAACGTCTCTAAATCTAATGTGTATGGGCTTGGGGTGAGTCCTCAGGACGTTGAGGACATGGCTTCTCATACAGGTTGCGGCCCAGGTACTATCCCTTTCTCCTATCTCGGTTTACCTCTTGGAGCGAATATGCACTTGACTGCCAATTGGCAGCCCCTAATCGATAGGTTTCGGACTAAGTTATCGGCGTGGAAAGCTAGCACTCTATCTATTGGGGGTCGTTTAACTCTCATAAAGTCGGTTTTAGGAAGTCTCGGCATATATTATATGTCCATTTTTAAATGCCCAGATTCTGTCATCAACTCCCTTGAAGCTATGCGGGCTTCTTTTTTTCTTGGGGAGGAAGCGAGGAGATAAAGAAAATGGCGTGGGGTTAAATGAGGAGAAATGGTCTCGCCTCGTTTGATAAAGGTGGCTGGAAATCGGGAGTTTAAAAGCGTTCAATCTCGCCCTCTTCAAAAATGGAGTGGAGATACGTCAATAAACCCAGATTCTTTATGGGTCGTGTGTTTAAGTCATTATGGGCCGCACGAATAATGTTTCCTGACCTTAAAGGATGCCATCTTTGCAAACGCTGTTTGGTATCTATATTATCTCATCATATCTATGCTATAGCTCCTACAGATCAAATAATTATTCCTGAAAATAGTTTATGTCATTATGTGGGTGATGGTTCTTCTATTTCTTTTCTGGAAAGACAATATGGAATGGAAATGGTCCTTTGATGATATGTTTAATCGATTGTACCATTTAGTTTGTTAGATAAGATTGTCGGCTCTCGGGATCGCAGAGTTCATGATGCTTGGTTGCGTACTGGAATCTCCTATCATTGTATCGCGAATAAGCCGCTTTAGCCTTACTAGTTTCAGAATTGGGGCATGTTTAATTTTTTTGGACTAGGCCGGATTTGGAGATGGGGATTTGGGAGACATGATGGTATTTTCACAGTTCACTGGAGACTTAGATCTCATATAGACGCATTGTATGTTACCGTCAATTTTCCCCTTGCACGACTTGGTTGAAATTTAAGTGATTCTGTCGAACCGGTAAATTGTGTTTAATTTGGCGCTTATATTTTGGTTAGGGACTCTCTACCCTTTTAAACTTTCGTTGCGGTTTTGGCAATAGAGATTCTTACCATTCGAATGTGCGATATGTAACAGTGGGTTGGAGGTCATAATTGGATCTACATTTTTCTATTGATTGTGAGGTATGGCTTCTATTTTTGAGTCATGGTTCGATTTGCCTGTGTGGACCCGATATTGACATGGCCTTTCTTTATCCTCTTGGTTCGATTGGTCTCATTGGTTCGAAGATTGGAGTAGCCTATAAGAGTGATAAAGACCGGGTTCACGTCATCATTGTGGCCTTGTTTTGGTGTTTATGGCGTTTTCGTAATAGCGTCACATTTTCTTCTAATTCTATGAGAAAAAGTGATATTTTTGATTCTATTCGTTTATTTTCTTTTTCGTGGCTTAAAAGTAGAGGTCGTAAAGTTAATTGTTGGAACTCTTGGCTCACGAAGCCTTTGTAATTCTCCTTCTAGCTGCTTGCTAGAGTGGTTGTCTTTATAAATCATTGTTCAAAAAAAAAAGTGATCCAACTAGAAATGTAGTATCGGATATTAATTTTAAAGCTATTTCTTTTCTTGGAGCCCACATTTTTCTATCACGAAGCTAAAAATGGAGTATATATGGAAACAATAATGCGAAAATGTGGTCCACTTCTATCACTAAATGGTCCCTGAAAAATATAATTCTTCGAACGATCACTATTATATTTCCAAACTTTGACGTATGATAAAACATATTATCGACGTTTTTTCCTTAAATGAAACATGGTACAATATGGGAAAAATCAGATTTTGACGAGATTTCCCGAGGAAAGTAAAAAACCTAGAGATAACAACTTTACTTCACAAGAAGAAATAAATATTGTTACAAACTAAAATATAATTCATCTTTTTTTCAGTTTGTTCTATATATATAGTTCTCATATATTTCTTTTTTTTTCTTACACATTGAATTCATGGGTAAGTATATCATTTAGAAAAAACATCTTGTTTGGCCACTCTCATGGTATATCTTCATACGAACAAAGGATGTAAAAAAAATCATCCGAGTTCATACATACTACACCGCGATATATCATGCAAGTTGGGGTCAGTTCCCTTCAAAAAACACTAATAGTTACTTCTAATTTCTTTTTGACTAAAACATAATATCAACGTTTTTCCTTAAATGAAACATGGTAACCAATATGGAAATCAGATTTAGAAGAGATTTCCCGAGGAAAGTAAAAAACCTAGAAGATAACAAACTTTACTCACAAGAAGAAATAATATTGTTACAATACTAAATATCCATCATCTTTTTTTTTCTTTTTTTATATATAAAGTTCATTGATTTCTTCTTTTTGTTCTCTACACATTGATTTATGGGTAAGATACATTTAGAAAAAACATCTTGTTTGGCCAAAATCATGGTATATCTAATACGAACACAAAGGATATCATCACGATTTCATACATACTACACCGCGATATATCATGCAAGTTCGGGTTTCAAAAATGCTAAAAAGTTACTTCTAATTTCTTTTGACTAAAACATATTATCGACGTTTTTTCGTTAAATGAAACATGGTACAATATGGGAAAAATCACATTTAGAAGAGATTTCCCGAGGAAAATAAAAAACCTAAAGATAACAACTTTACTTCACAAGAAGAAATACATATTGTTACAAACTAAATATCCATTTATCTTTTTTTTCCTTTTTTTATATATAAAGTTCATTGATTTCTTCTTTTTGTTCTCTACACATTGATTTATGGGTAAGATACATTTAGAAAAAAACATCTTGTTTGGCCAAAATCATGGTATATCTAATACGAACACAAATGATATCATCACGATTTCATACATACTACACCGCGATATATCATGCAAGTTCGGGTCGTTCCCTTCAAAAACGCTAAAAAGTTCTAATTTCTTTTGACTAAAACATATTATCGACGTTTTTTCCTTAAATAAAACATGGTACAATATGGGAAAATCATATTTATAAGAGATTTTCCGAGGAAAGTAAAAAACCTAGAGATAACAACTTTACGTCACAAGAAGAAATAAATATTGTTACAAACTAAATCTCCATTCATCTTTTTTTTTCCTTTTTTTTATATATAAAGTTCATTTATTTCTTCTTTTTGTTCTCTACACATTGATTTATGGGCAAGATACATTTAGAAAAAACATCTTGTTTGGTCAAAATCATGGTATATCTAATACGAACACAAAGGATATCATCACGATTTCATACATACTACACCGCGATATATCATGCAAGTTCGGGTCATTCCCTTCAAAAACGCTAAAAAGTTACTTCTAATTTCTTTTGACTAAAACATATTATCGACGTTTTTTCCTTAAATGAAACATGGTACAATATGGGAAAAATCAGATTTAGAAGAGATTTCCCGAGGAAAGTAAAAAACCTAGAGATAACAACTTTACTTCACAAGAAGAAATAAATATTGTTACAAACTAAATATCCATTCATCTTTTTTTTCCTTTTTGTTTATATATAAAGTTCATTTATTTCTTCTTTTTGTTCTCTACACATTGATTTATGGGTAAGATACATTTAGAAAAAACATCTTGTTCGGCCAAAATCATGGTATATCTAATACGAACACAAAGGATATCATCACGATTTCATACATACTACACCGCGATATATCATGCAAGTTCGGGTCATTCCCTTCAAAAACGCTAAAAGTTACTTCTAATTTCTTTTGACTAAATCATATTATCGACGTTTTTTCCTTAAATGAAACATTGTACAATGTGGGAAAATCAGATTTAGAAGAGATTTCCCGAGGAAAGTAAAAAACCTAGAGATAACAACTTTACTTCACAAGAAGAAATAAATATTGTTACAAACTAAATATCCATTCATCTTTTTTTTCCTTTTTGTTTGTATATAAAGTTCATTTATTTCTTCTTTTTGTTCTTTACACATTGATTTATGGGTAAGATACATTTAGAAAAAAACATCTTGTTTGGCCAAAATCATGGTATATCTAATACGAACACAAAGGATATCATCACGATTTCATACATACTACACGGCGATATATCATGCAAGTTCGGGTCATTCCCTTCAAAAACGATAAAAAGTTACTTCTAATTTCTTTTGTTAAATGTGGTATGATATATGCATCAATTTCCTTAATCATGTATGATACAACTCAAATGTAAAAACAAACATGAACATGATAAAACTTCAGATTTTCCCATCCTAAACTCAAAAACAGAATCATCGTTTTAACATTTCAAAGATAAAAAATGATCTCACATTTCTGGTGTACACGTCCTGTTTCTGTGTGAACGTCGCTGCGTATATAAGCCGATAATGTTTGGTTCCTACTTCTTGCTTTAGCTCTTCCTAATTTGGTAGTCGAGCTAATGTAGATGCTCATTTTGTTTATAACTACTAACGATGACTTATATTAAAAATATGCGAAAAATAACCTTAAGGGCAATGTTCGGATGCATAATCATGTGTACCATTATCATAAGAGAACATGTTAGATAGGTAACTGCGTAGAAGAAAAAAAAGAGAAGTGCAAGCAACTAATCAAAAACTAACATTTATACGGAATAGGAACCCTGAGATGAGATTGGAGTTGGGTGTCGAGTACCGATGTGTCAACTAACTAACCAACTAGGTAGACGTCTCACGGATGCGAAGTAATAGAGTAAAGTTCCACCTTCCAGAAGTCTTTATTTAGAGGGCGGTTACCGCTTTTCTTCATGGCAAACAAAGGTCACCGTTCGCCCACACTTCGAAATAGTGACAAGGTACATGAATACACGAGATAGAAAGTCTAATGACCTATCCTTCTTCCATTACTAACAGGAGTTCATTGTCTTTACGAACGAGTGGTGCGTCATCAATGTGAGTTATGCGTGATAGCTTCACCTAAAATAGTAAATTAAACAGTGGCGTTTGTTTTGTTTCGAGTCCCCACCTTCGGTCCTATGGTACCCTAGTTCTATAGGCGTCTAAAGACAAAGTAGAGTGAAGCTTCTCTTGAGAGAAGCTGCCTGCTTACTATAGTAATGGGAAGAGTGCGTTATTTCACAGTGGTAAGGGGTTCTCTCAATTTAGCATCACATGCAAACTTTGATCGAGGTAGCGCCTCAGACCTACTGGTATGCCCATAGCCCAATGCTCGAGATGGACTTAGCACAATGGCCTGTTGAATAGAATTGTAAATGACCTCTATTCGCTAAATCCTCATATGTTTACTTGTTCTTTATGTCGCTAACGCGTTACCTTTGTCAAATAGTAACTCTCGATTGACGATTTTCTGTCCGGGTGATTGCTTGCTTCCAAAGCCCTAAGAAGAGGTCCATGTTTGTAAAGAGAGATTATTGATAGGTTTTGCAGTGATGGACATAAGATGGTTAATGAGTATGATAATATTACATGTAGCTTATTTGATAGCAATCACATCTAACTAATAGGCTCAAACACATAATTGAGCTTGGTCCACTAAACTAGTTATCTAATACTCTCTCGCAGTTTAAATATGAGGCTTTTGAACGGACAAACTAGAACATATGTTGAAAGCCGCTTCTTTTTTTCTTCTATCATCTTCTTTATTGTTTGTTTGAGCGGAAGCATAGTTGTATCTGGCTGCATAGCTGTTTGTTGCTTGCAGCTTCCTCCTTTTACGTGATGCTTTTTTCGCCTCATGGTTTGCTTTGCCTTTTGGTAGGAGCGGCAATATGTGACCATATATTTTGAAAAAAGACAATGATCTCCATGGTAAAATAAAGAGTAATGATGGTGAAACAAAATTGATTAATTGATGGCTATATCAACATAATATTTGTGCTATAACGGCGGGTTTTGGATGCTAAGATTTATTGGATAAAAAATGCCTAATTAAACAAAACAATAAAGTGAAAAATAAGGGGATCCCTCCGGATCACCAGCAAGTAGCCGATGATCGGAGGACAACTATCTTGTGATGGGATGTACCTAAAGCTCCGATACTATGTAAAGAGAAATTAGTGATTGTGTTTTATATGATTACATAACGTGGTTATATGTGTATTTATAATAATCATATAGCTTATTTGATAATCACAACCCTAACCCTAATGGTCTCAAGCGCACAATTACGCTTGATCTACTAAACTAGTCATCTAATACTCCCCTGCAGTTTAAATAGGAGGCTTTTGAACGAACAAACTAGAACACATGTTGAAAGCCACTTCTTTCTTTTTCTATCATCTTCTTTGTTGTTTGTTTTAGCGGAAGAGTAGTTGTATTTAACGGCATAATTGTTTGTTGCTTACGACTTCCTCCTTTGCATGACGTTTTTTTACGTCATGCTTTGCTTTGCCTTTAGAGTGGAGCGACAATATGCGACCAAATATTTAAAAAAAAGACAATGATCTCCATGGTAAAAAAAGAGTAATGATAAGACAAATTTGATTAATTGGTGGCTATATCAACATAATATTTGTGCTATGACGGCTAAGGTTTATTGGATAAAAAAGACCTAATTAAACAAAACAATAAACTGAAAATAAGGGGATCCTTCCGGATCACCGGCAAGTAACCGATGACCGGAGGACAACTATCTGGTGATGGGTTGTACATAAAGCTCTGATATATCATGTAAAGAGATATTATTGATTGTGTTTTGTGTGATTACATAAAATAGTTACATGTGTATTTATAATAAACATGTAGCTTATTTGTTAAGCAATCACAATCCTAACCTTAATGGACTCAAACACACAATTAGCTTCGTCCACTAAACTAGTCATCTAATAATATTGTCCTATCCTTAACGAAAACGCGAACTCGATCAATCGGCTTTACTTTAGCTACATAGATAGTTTTACGGTTTTACCGACCTAACGGCCAATAAACTACAATTGGATTCTTGTTATCCTATTTATTCCCATAATGAAGGTCAATTGTTAGAAAAAGTAGACGCTTATATAGGATCAAGGTGATACTACTTATAGATCGAGTGGGCCTAACAACCAGCTTAAGTGATCTTTTTGAATAGACGTGCTTAAGCAAAACCTACTTCTATCTTCGAAATAGTCGACGACATATTTCTTATAATTTGCTAATAAAATCAATCTAGATAAAAAAATTATAACATAACTTTGTATTATTAAAAACATAATGTCAGAAAAGGACATTGCTTTAGACTTTAGTGAACATGTTGTTCTTTTCCCCAAACCAGAAGAAATCAAAAGTAAACACAAGACCAAAGAAGAATGAGATGATTTAGAAACATGAACAAAATAAGCACAAGCAAATGAATGAGTCAGGTGTTGATCTTTTATATTATTTGGGAAACACCCATGTCCTCATTCCTTTAATTTTCTTTGATAAGAAAATTCAAAGTCAAGTTTTTGGAAAGTTTCATTCTTGAAAGAAACCTCTTGATTATTTCGATAGTTTCTTTAAGCATGCAAGAAGTGACATATCAGTGGTTTCAATCTTTATGGTATCAAAATGATGCTAAAATTGTCCTCTTAAAGTGAAAGCTGAAAAAAATGAATTCAGAAGAAACTTGTAAATGAAACATTTTGAAATTAGAAAATAATGAGCCAATCAATTTTGACCAAAGAACATTGATAAACTCAGAAAAAAAAGTCTCGGTAAAACTTGTAAGCCAAAAATTATCTAACAGATACAAAACTTATGCTCATCGACATATTTACTCATACGCGTCCACCAAAACTTACCTATGTATAATGAACTGGAGCGTTACAAAATAGTACAGCTATCTCAATACACATCATGTCATTCCTCAAACAAGCTATGCGATTTTATTTTTTTAACAACTCACATATCCCCTGCACAACACTTTTGTCTCAATTGTTTGTCTCAAGTGATCGAACCCTTTACCCTTGGAGGAAGAACACCTTAAACCAGTAGGCCAAAAGCCCTTTGGTCAAACTATAATACACACACGCTTCTTAGCATATAAACACATAGATGTATTATATGCCCTGTGGTCAAGCTAATTAACACTATTGATCTATGTACACATGTGATCGAAAAGTTACCTTGCTCTAAACCTAAGTCAAATCCACATCATGTGCCCCATCTTGTCCCAGACAGAAGCTTACATGAATCTAATCTAGGTTCACTTGATATTAAGAATTTGCAACGCGCGTACACTTATACCTTGATTTTGCACGTTACGTCCATAATTTTACAAAATTTCACCTACTAAGCTACAGTTATCCACCATTAACCTGTTGACAAAATTTCACCTACTAAGCTACAGTTATCCACCGTTAACCTTTTTGTCAACAAGGTTCGCTTAACTGTCATGTTTCAACGTTTAAAAGTGTTGTGCGGGGCTTTCTGTAATGTGCCAATTGGTCTGACATCTGTTGGACCAACATATAACGTGTTAAATTTCCCTATAACACTATTCAAAAGGGCGAGCCTCATTCATGCATCTCCACATCACATGTTTCCCTTTCTTCATGCTTGTTAAGGTCTAATCAAGATCATAGTGGTCTGTTCTGATCCATGATGGAACCAGTATCTTGATTTACACAGCCAGAGATGGATAATAAAGTTAGTGGGGAGAAATGCAGATATGTAAGTGCTGGTGTATAAAAATTGTGAAAAGCACATGACATGTGGGATTGTAAGGTGGTTGTCCCTACCAATGTTGATGAAGTTATAATGATGTCTAATGAATGCCACATACTGCTTGTAACCCTATGGTCTCGATTCTATACAAATGGGCAAATGGCTTTTATGTTTCAGGTACTTCTTGATGTGACCTCCATCCCTGTTAAAAAGGCTAGTCTTTCTATTAGAAGTAAGTGCTTCAATACAACACCTACTGGATCTAACTCGCAATCAATTTGCAATGAAGAGAACAATTTATTGAACTTTCAGAGTAGAATAACAATTCTCAGCATGCCCTTTTACCTTTGACCGGCTTACAAGTCACTGACTTCTCATTTCATCTAATTTGACTTCAGCTGCAACAGATCCATTGCTTACACATATGATGATGCATCAATTATCTAAACCAAATGTATTCAAGTAGTACGGTAGCTATCTTTGGTTTTCATTGGATAATTATATAATAGATCTACATATCATATACATATATGAAAGAGAACCAAAACTTAAACCATGAAAGAATAAGTTTTTGCGAGAATTACCAAAATTGTTGGTGTAACTAATTTCATTGCTACATGCATTCAGATCGCCAAGCCAGACTTGTGTACTGTTTCCTTCAAATGTTATGTTTTTGTTTCACTGGCCTTTTTTATTTGTAGCGCAGCTCTTACGACATTTCCTCTTGTAATGATCCCCACCTTCATGTGTAGAAGCAATGGTTATTTAACTGATATATTAGTTTTTAATTAAAGAGGCGACAACCAAAAGTTTCCTTGCAAGGATCTTACCAGCTTTCCTTCACCATCTACAACGGGAAGGCGGCGATATTTGGTTTCAAGTAACAATCTGACATAATAAAATTTGTCTATAAGTCGGCTTTTAGGGCAGGAAGAAATTATCAGTTTTATTGAATGACAATGATAGAATTAGCGCATGAAAGTTTATATAAAGTAACAGAGGAAGGTTGTATAAACCTGGCAGCATCCTCAAGATTAGTATTTTGGCGAACTACTAATGGTGCAGGGGTCATTAGATCACCAACCAGCTTCCCATCAGTTTTACTAAGCAATTTTTGTACCTCATTGAATGTCTGTAATCAATGCTTGGATTTAGAGAAAACATGGCATGCAATAGGTACTGATATCAAGTATATACTGCAACAAGCTGTTGGATCTAAAATGGCTATCTGATTATGTACTCTTTGAAGTGTATGCTTTCTTTTGGTTACCCATTTAATGTATTGAATTGCTCAGTACAATTTTATACAATTCTATAGTGCTAATCCAACAAAAGTACTTTTAGCGTAGATGGTTGGTACTTACCTTCCAGGTGCTATCAACCTCAGGGAACATGCTCGTATCAGCTCGTGTAGCACCTAATGAATATATTACAATGTTCAATCTCAGAGATGCCAACTAATCAAAGAAAAAAACAAGTGGGAAGAGCAGAACACACATATGATGCCAATGATTAAGTTTATAAATTATTAGATGTTTAAACATATATAATACAGGATAGTATGACAGGATATACTAAATCTTTTGACGCCATGTCCTAAGACAACTTGCATAAGCAAATCATGTTAATCAACTCCATAGGTATTACATATGGATTTAAGATTAACATACACCATGGAAGTTCATTATTTATGCCTCGTGAAAGCTTATCCACAAATATGGAGAGAGATAATGATTTGCAACACAAACTTGATGCAGTTACAAAAGCAAGTAGCAGTTCCCATGATCTCAACTACATGTAAGTCTATTTAAAAGAACTCGAACACCCTAAGGTCCTCCAATATAAATCCAGTTTGGCAGTAAAATCTTGTCTCCTCAATTTGGGGAAACAAAGTGCAGGGATGCAGTGAAGTTCTAGTGCGCGCTATACAAACCAAAAGACCCTCGAATTCGCATAGTTTGGTGAAAAGTGAGCCACTTTTCTGGAATTCTTTCTAAAAAAGACTGGAATATTAGAAAACGTGTTCAAATCAAATTTTCTAAAAGAGTTGTCTAAAAAACTAGAAAACCCACTTTTCAAATTTTGAACTAAAATTTTGATAAATACGAATTTATACTTCCTGATTTCCACATTTTCTAAAAAGGAAGATGTAACCATCTAAACACATATTTTAAGTTCTCAGCACTTTTTTGGAGAAGAAAAATCATTTCCCCTCTTCAGAAAACTAGAGAAAAAAAAGTAGGAAAAATTTTTGGCAACTAAACGGACCTTAAACCTCTGATTATATTAAAACTAAAACCACTGTCATCTGAGAGGTTCAAGTAGCGAAACTATGAAGGTATATAGTTGAACCATATACAAATGTGAGACCAGTGAACATTAGCATCATCGGTACTCGAATTAAAAAATTCAAGTGCTTCATGTCTTCTGAAACATTAATTTGGCATTCCGAGTTATAACTTACCTGATACAGAGTCCAGAGCTAATAAGTCATAATCCGAAACCAATCCCACCTGCAGCAAGAGCAAAGAATGAACGGTAAGAGATTTTACAAGTGTTGATACGCAATCACTCAAACAGACACGGATAATAGCTCCGGAAAAGTAAACAGCCGAAAGTAAATCAGCACAAGTATTTATGTGATTCACTTGATCAGTGGGATCGAGCTAGTTCAAGGCTGCACTAGAGAATTTTCTTAAAAATTGCGATACTTGTAAAACTTTTAGTGTAACCGTTAAATTCCTGTATGAGCGCCATAAGAGAGGGACATTAATAAGGCTGTTAGGGGACTTGGAATGCCGTTCCGTGGCGGCGGTTAGGTCCCCTAGGCAATAAAAACAGTCTCTATGCCTCAATAGTATTGATTATTCATTAAGCATTAAAATACATCAAGCATATATTGGTTCTTGGTATAGTTCATTTGCGGTTCTTGAAGTTTAGTTCTTGACATATATCAGCTCAATATCTAACAACCAGTAGTAGTGATCAATCACGCTAAAATTGGTCTCAACCATACTACTAATGTTAATCCATATCTAGAGGGAACCACTCAAGGGTGGCCTAGTGGCAAAAGGATTTGTGGCTATCACTTTAAAATGTGTGAGGTCTCAAGTACAATTCCTGCTAGGTGCAAACAACCTTGAAGTGGCCACGTCAACCTCCTGAAAAGGGAGGGCTTTACCTGGTTTGAGTCTGTGTGGCGGTGGGTTCAAACCCCGTGGATTATTCGGCCAATGTGTTGGAAACCATGGTTACCAAAAAAAAAATAAAAAAAAATCAATATCTAGAGGGGAGAGGGTGGAATTATATATAGAGAAAGCCTGATATAGTATTTGACCCCAAGCACTTTGCATTAAATTGGGAGAATAAACAATACCAATTTCCAGTCATCGTCAATCACAGGAAAGCCAGTAATTCTGTGTTCTACGAGTGCTTCCAAAGCTGTTGAATGAAAACCCAATCAAAAGAACCGACAAACCCGAGGTAATGTATGAAGTTTGCTAAAATAAACAAAGCAATACCTTCATCAACTGTTGTTGTGGGCTTTACCACATGTAACTCGTCTCTCGTTGTCATAAAATCACCAACAATCAAGACTCCATTTCTTGGCTGCATACAAGAATAACACTTGTGAAAGATGCCGAAGTAAGAAATATATGTCTAAGATCAATCATGGGTAGCTTGATGTGTTTAATCACCACATTAACCAAACATTAAGGAAATCGGTCAAGTAGCCAAAAAAACCATGCTTACAAACTAGCCAACAATCCCACTATACTACGTGTGGACCCCTTGCGATCGGTTTAAAGTAAGCAAGCAGCTAGCTCCCTCCCTATCTACCTCGCCAAGTAAAGCAGGCAACTTGGTCCGTAAAAGACCTTTACATATCAGGAAGTTTTGGCTAGTTTGTCATAGTCAAATTCCAAATTGGCTAGTTAAACCAATTTCCCCACACGTTATGCATGATGAGAGTATAATAAGCAATAGGAGAACAAAAATCATAAATACATGCATCTTCTTGACTCAAAAACAATCTTTAGTTTCTCGCAATTTACGACCAAATCAAGTCTATCTTTATAACAAACATTCATAATTCTGGAAAAAATATATTCGGCGATGCATCCATTATGAGAGAATGAGAGACGATCATTTAATATGGCTCGGTCATTAAAACAAAAAAAGGTAAAACAAAAAGGAAAAAGAAAACAAGACGTTGGTGACTTGGAGTACTTATGAAGAAGTCAAATAGGATGTAGGCATGCAACTCATTCAGTCAAAGCAGTTGTCCACCAAAAAAATCTGCTTCACGTGGGAAAAAAAGCAAAGTTCCAAAACCGTGTGCTGTCTTCCATTCCATTTGTTTTATTTCTTTTGCCAATATGTGTTCTTAGAATACATATTGCCACAACATTTGTGATCGAACAGCATAACGGATCAGAAAAAAAAAACGTAGAAATCAGTCGTAACATTAAGCTAATTTCATAGGGGCTGCAACATTTGATGGTTTAAATACTACGGTCCCAAAATATTCTTGCAAAACTTAGAGTGAGTTTGGCGCGAAGAGTTTTGAAGCATTTAGGACACAAAGCTTGTTTGGAAACAAGGGGCTAGTGTTTGCAGATTTTTGAAACAACTTTTTCTAACGCCGCTAAAAGAAGCATTCATATTCTCTTGTATATTTTGAAAGGAAATAATATTTTATATTTTAAATAAAACAGTAGCAAGAAGCTATGAAAGGCAATAATATTTTTTCTTAACATTAACATACCACAACCCTAAATGTACTATCACCTTATGAAATATCTAACAATCAAGGCTACAACCCGCGCCATCCAAACCCACACCCCACATTGCACATAATCACGTAAGGGCAATCACCCAAAAGAAACATGGAAATGGGTAAGAAACCGACCACATAGTGGTAGTTGTTCCCTTCTTTTATAGAAGTAGCCGTGTCTGGTTATATTAGCTTTACCGTGTACGTAACGGGCTGAGATGTGGAATTTCACTCGCATCCTTTTGTACTTAAACGTTTTTTAGGGTAATCTATTCACCGTGTGTAACAACCTTTTACCAAATCAACGACCACGGCCGTTGACAAAGGAGACTAACCCGTTGGAACCTCCAACCAAACAGTCCGACCACACAATCATTCCGAGTGACAGCACGGTGAGATGTAAAAAATGTTTGACGACGAAAATAACCATGATTATTCTATCAAAAGTAGCATTTGAATTTTAACGCTACTTTTAAGTCAATTTACATATTCTAATTGCAGCAGCGCTAGAGGTACGTTACCAAATATATGTTAGTGGATTTGTATTGGAATTGTAATTATATTAGGTTTCGTTTGTTTTTTTCAGAGGTTATGTCCTCATCTGCGAGCGGAAGAAGAGGTACATCTAAAGTCTTTATCTGCAACGAGAAGACCTGTGTGTGAAGTGGAGAAAAGTGAAAGGTTATATATGAAAATTTGGAAGAAGTGAGAAGTGAAAAGCACTTATATCTAAAAAAACACGTACCTCTACGCACCTACAGACATGTGAAGACAAAAAAAGGGATGAAAAGTGCTTGTTAAAAAAAACAAATGACACCTTAGTATTTGTATTGGGTACTACTATTGGTACCCCCTTGTCCACAGAAAGGTATAAAAAAGTACCAAAAAGTACTATTTTGTCTTCCTGCAACACAGTTTTTAATAAGTTTTTGTTTCGTATTTTTTAACAGTTTAATCCTTTTGACCTGTTAAACTTTTTATTTTTTGTTCCGCACTTTCCCTGTCACAGTTTTATAACATAACCAAAATTATAAAAATAAAAATAATATTTCGCCATTTTTTGTTGTTGTTATCGTCCGGTAGTCGACCGCCGAATTAAATGCACACAAACATATACCATTCGTTAGCTATGGAGCTTGACAAGGCGAGCACAGCTAAAGATGATTTGATGAAAGCATACCATACCATGAATGCAATGATATTTCGCCACAAAAAGTAGCTTTGATTAACACTTTTTAGAAGAAGCTTGGAAAGATTGGGAGATAGAAAGATGTTTTATTTAAAATGGCGGGAACAATACAAGATAACATGAGTGCTAAAGTTAGATGGATGCATTCAAAAAACAAATAGGAGGATTGTGTTTTTCTTTTGTGTAATATTTTTAAATTTTCGTATTACGTTTTCAATTATGTATGTAAACGTTAGTAAC
Source organism: Tanacetum coccineum (assembly GCA_026074375.1). Lineage (NCBI taxonomy): Eukaryota > Viridiplantae > Streptophyta > Magnoliopsida > Asterales > Asteraceae > Tanacetum > Tanacetum coccineum. The sequence goes on along the minus strand of BQNB010051352.1, from coordinate 10,064 downwards.
TTATAAATAAAAGTTTGGATAAGGATCCTCTCATGTTCATTTGAACAAGGTAATGTTATGCTTTATGTTGCTTTATGTGATTGTACATTTGATTACATAAAGATACCTCTCATGTTCAAATGAACATGAGAACATGAGAGGATCTTTTTCCTAAAAGTTTTTGTTGACATAGTTTACGGTCCCAAACATAAGAATAAATCACCTTGATAGATAAGTATATTAATCAATCAAACAATTGAGATTACCCCATATTAAATTAGACGAAGAAGGAAAGTATAAAAGTAAAGTAAACGAGTGAGGTGAATTACCGGGACGGAGTTACCGTTCAAGGTAGGTGAAGCTGCACGCGCGACGATGAGAGTGGGTTTATGACAAGAAGAAGATGTTAGTGTTAGTGATGGTGAGATTAAACGGGGAAGTTGACGGTGGAAAACGGAGATTGAACGGAACTGAGAAATGGATAGGGGGTCTAGAAGCGGAGGGATAGAAGCCATTGTTGTTGTTGGGATTGAGAACAAACAAGGAGAAACAAAATATCTATTCGAATCACTCACCTCTTCTCTGGCGGAGATTTCACTATAACCCCAACTTTGCCTTTTTTTAGTATCCGGTTAAGTGTATAGAGTAGAAACGAATTTTTAAAAATTTCTAGAGTTAGTAGTAAACCAACTTTTTTAATTACCGATAACATATTTAGGCTGTGTTTAGCAACAAGTGTTTCAAAACGTTTAGGATCTATAAGCGATAAGCGGTTTAGTTGAAAAACTTGTTTAGTAACAAAGCAACTAAAGTTTGCATATTGTGGATACCCTTCCATTTGAAATGTTTGTTGAACAAGCTTTATGAAACTGCTCCAAACATTTTGTTTATGAAATTACTCATATACCTTTAAAAATAACGTTCAGTTTTTTATTTTAATGTGTACATGCTCCTTTTGTAATTTTACATCAGTTACAACTACGTTACTAAACTAGCTTTTTAAACAAACAGTACTGCTACCGCTACTGGTCGCCAAACATAGCCTTAGTAAATGTGACCGGATGTGTGTAATTTTATTTTATTTTTCCACTTGTTAAATCCAACTTGATAATTTTTACCCATTTATGTTGGGTTTAATCTAGTGATCACCTGACCCATTTATTTTTTATAGTTTCAATACCACTGATATTCTCCCAATTCAAAACCATTACCCGTTTTTCCCCAAATCAAAACCACCCCTTTTCACCCCAATTCAAGTATTTCTTCTTTTTCATCTTACTTTCTCTCTAATCGCACTTGCGATTATAATCTCCCTTTAAAGGTTTTAACTTCATGGACCCCCACTAATCCGGCTATGAGATTTTTTTTCCCTAATCGTTCCAAACCAGTTAAGAAGAAATGTGATAAGTGGTTGTGGTTTGATCTAAAGATAGATACGGATTGGCACAGGGATCACTTGTATGAGATGTATATCCTTTTGAACCATACTAAAAGACGTGAATTGCATAGGGAAATCGGCCGTCAAGAGAGGATAAAGGAGCTTGAAGTTGAACTGAATGAAAATGGTGGTGAATTGCAGAAGTGTTTAGGTTCTTTGACTTTTTGGAAGTCAAAATTTCTTGTTTTTGCTATGTTTGTTTCTTTGGTCTTTGCAATGTGTTAGGAATTCAGTTTTTAGTGAAGTGACGATCATTATCGATCTGACGAGCCTTTGTTTATAGAAAGCCCAAGGAAAGCCCAGCCCGACCCATCTCATGTAAGTATATTAACCCTTTCCACACATGGAGAGGGTGTTGGTTGAATGCATTTTCTCACAATCTTGTGTGTGTTTTTGAGTGTGTCTCCAATCCACTTTCTCTCTAGCTTTCTCTCTCTAAGTTAATAAGTGTATGTGAATTCAATATCCTTCAATTGGTTTCAAAAACGATGGTTACGATCTTGGGGCTTTAGTTTTTCATTGCGGTTAAGTGATTTTGTGGTTTCGTTGTGCTTATTTTAAGCTTATTCGTTCGACGTATTTTAGGCTACTACTTTTCATATTATACATACATACATTTATCATGGAACAGTAGAAGCTACAATAGCCCAAATTATGGGCTAAAAGCTGGCCCAAAATCTGCCCCATAATCGGACAATACTGTTCACCGATGAACAGTGCGCCGGCAAAAAGTACTGTTCATCGAGCAAAAAAAAAAGATTTTGCACTGTGCTAAAAAAAGAAAATATTCGGGAAAAAAATTAGCCCGCCCACAACGCATCGGCCCCAAAAAAAATATTCCAAAACGTACAAAAAAATTTATTCGAGAAAAAATTAGTCCCGCCGCAACGCGCGAGTTCTTTGCTTGTTTGTTTTCATTTCATACTCATTTCATTTAAATGGGCTTTTAGCGTACAACACAACAACAGTTCCTACGTTTGCAAATGGGCTTTTAATATAATCGTTTATGGTTGTTTTGTAGTTTATGTGAACATCTTTCTCAAACTAGAGGTGCAAACCGGAACCGGAACCGGTTTTTTTAAAAACCGGTCCAAAAAACCGGAACCGGAACCGGTTTTTTTTTTTTTTTTTTTTTTTTTTTTTTTTTTTTTTTTTTTTTTTTTTTTTATTTTTTTTTTTTTTTTTTTTTTTTTTTTTTTTTTTTATTTTTTTTGTTTTTTTTTTTTTTGTTTTTTTTTTTTTTTTTTTTTTTTTTTTTTTTTTTTTTTTTTTTTTTATTTTTTTTTTTTTTTTTTTTTTATTTTTTTTTTTTTGTTGTTTTTTTTTTTTTGTCTTTTTTTTTTTTTTTTTTTTTTTTTTTTTTTTTTTTTTTTTTTTTTATTTTTTTTTTTTTTTTCTTTTTTTTTTTTTTTTTTTTCCGGAATTATTCTTTCTTTTTTTTTTTTTACAACTTTTTGTGTTTTTTTTTGTTTTTTTTTTTTTTTGTTTTTTTTTTTTAATTTTTTTTTTTTTTTTTTTTTTTTTTTTTTTTTTTTTTTTTTGTTTTTTTTTTTTTTTTTTTTTTTTTTTTTTTTATTTTTTATGTTTTTTTTTTTTTTTTTTTTTTTTTTTTTTTTTTTTTTTTTTTTTTTTTTTTTTTTTTTTTTTTTTTTTTTTTTTTATATTTTTTTTTTTTTTTTTTTTTTTTTTTTTTTTTTTTTTTTTTTTTTTTTTTTTTTTTTTTTTTTTTTTTTTTTTTTTTTTTTTTTTTTTTTTTTTTTTTTTTTTTTTTTTTTTTTTTTTTTTTTTTGTGTTTTTTTTTTTTTTTTTTTGTTTTTTTTTTTTTTTTTTTTTTTTTTTTTTTTTTTTTTTTTTTTTTTTTTAAAAACCGGTCCAAAAAACCGGAACCGGAACCGGTTTTTTTAAAAACCGGTCCAAAAAACCGGAACCGATTTTTAAAAAAACCGGTTTTTATTTAACCGAACCGGTTAGACCGGTTTTCGGGTTTAATAAGCGACCTGTTTTTTTACCGGTTTTAAACCCGGTTTTATCCGGTTTTTTAAAATAACCGGTTTTAACTGGTTTTTTTTTAATTTCAATTTTATTTTTTATTTTTTATATCCGTTTAAAAAAACCCGGTTTTAACCGGTTAAAAAAACCGGTCAACACTAGCCGTTATTACGTTTTTTAAAAAAACCCGGTTTTAACCGTTTTTATCCGGTTTTTTAAAAAAAAATTTCAAACGGTCATAAATCGGTTTATAGCCGTTTTTTTTTGATGATTTTAAGCCATGGATTGATAGTATAAATACATGTAATGAGTTGGGGTTGATAACACATCAAAAAAACACTCTCACTAATCTCTATTTAATCTCTCTAAATTCTTAATCCTCTTTTAATGGGAAAACTCACAATCACAGCAAGCTTCCACTAATTCCTCCGTTATCTACTAGCCATGTTACGAAAAGTTACACAATGACTGATGTTGTGCAATTAGACCAATACGAGGAAAAGGAGATGTTTGGTCTAATTACGATTTGTGTGTTATGATTGATGGGGTGGAAAAGGCGCTGTTGTAAGGAAATGCTCGGAATTTATAACCCCACGTCTCACATACGTAAGGGACTCACAAGAGCGGTTGTAGTGCGGTTAGCCAAAATGATACGTCACAAGGTTAACTATTGGTTACTTTTGGGATTCAATGGTCAAGTTTTTTATATTTGATAATGATGCGGTTCGACTTGATTTTACGAAGTTTGTCATTCAACAAAGCGCTTCCATTCAACCACTTCGACAAGTCCAAACTTACGGAGTATCAAAAGGATGGCTACAACCGCCTTGGGTATCAACTGTAAGTCGTACTACTCTAGAAGTGATGCCTTTTTTAAATTATGGGGAAACGGCTTAAAAAAGATATTATTGATGGTTTTCGTAATTATAAATATGGTGTTTCTATAACTACGGATACTTGGACCGCACCACATGGTACGACAAATTCTTATCTAGCCGTTACGGCTCATTGGTTTAATCCCGAATCTTGGTTATTAATGAAACGGACAATTGCTTTTAAACTATTTGGTTATCCTCATACGTGATCTAATTTAAGAAAAATTTTTTACATGATCACTTTATTGAATAATAACTTAGATAATAAGAAGTTTTTTCGATTACACTAGATATGCATCAATAAACTAGAGCTTTGGAATTGTTAAAAATATAATTACGTATAAAACCCGTTTTAGATGGTGTTTTTTTTCATTCCCCGTTTGTGATTGTATGTTATAAATTTATCCGTGCAAGCGCATTAAAAATATGTGATAGTTTGAAGATGAAATTAGGGAATTTATTAGTAACTATATATAGTTCGTAGTATTACGAACGACAAATTAACTATAGAGTTTTTCGTAAACAATGTGTGATGAAGCCCTAGGACCTTCTATGATAATTAATCTTGGTGGAAATTCTACTATGCATGATGTTTGAAAATTATATTACGACAACGTGAGGACTCTTTAAACGCTTTTATGAAACACTTGTTATAGAAATAAGTTCCGTTTCGATAAGCGACCAAGTATTGGATCTACTAAATGATTTTAACTATTTTTTTACATGATTTTTAGGGCAAACAACTATATTATCGGGATGTTTATGACCCCTAATCTAGCTCATTAGTTTTAAATCAAATTTATGCTATGACGAAAAAATTAGACGAATTAAAAACCTACCCAGGTCAATTGTTTAGAAAGAACTGGTCTAAATGTTATAAAAAGGAAATTTGTAAATTATTTTGCTAATTTACCTTTTGGTTTTTACTTGTTTCGCCGCACTTAATCCATGTTTAAATGTTGGAGGCGTAGAACTTTTAATAACAAGAATAATGAACAATTTAGACTTATCCTTTGGGTTAGACGCTAACAATCCCAACCCCAACCCCAACTATATAAACTCCCAAATTTTTAAATTTAACGATAACTTTAAAAAATTATTTGGATTTATGCAACAAAATATGGTCAACAACAAAACCCAATTGTTGATCAAATGCGGGCCGGTCGTCCCGAATGGCAAGTGTGGCATTAATATAAACATTTATATAGTGTTATTTGAGACGCTACCAAGCGTCAACAAACATCTCGGCTTCCCCAACAAGCGAGTTGGGACAATATATGGATACAAACGTTTATTAATACTTTTTAAGACCCGAAGAGTTTACAAAACTTTGACATTTGACTTGGTGGAAAGAAAGGGAAATCCAATTTCAATTTTATAGCTATGACTCGTGACTGATTAACGTTCAGCTTCGACGGTAGCCTTCCGAATCGGCATTTTCTTATTAGCGGTTAGAATTACTAGAATTATATAGGAAAGAAGGTCAAGACTAACCCCTTGAATTCCGAGTCGGAAGTTTGTGGTTGTTTGAGAAAGATTATTTGGACGGTAGTAGTAGGGTTGTAGCAACATGAAACAATCGTTGGAAGGTCCGATATTAGAAGACGTTGAAGAAACTATAGCCAAGGAGAAGAAGTTAATCTAGGAGATAATCACCTAATAGACTCGAAATACCTGAATTAGAATGAATGTGAGTATGATGACTTAGATATTGAACAGTAGATGTAGAAGATTTTTTGGAAGATTTAAAAATTGGATTGAGTATACGGGTTGATGCGCAATGCCGAAGTCGACATACTTGTAGCTACACTAATATGTCTTTTCGGGTGGTGATGGCCATGCCGAAGCTCGAATGTTCATTGTCTTTATCTATTTTTAGGTTGTAATTGTATTGTTTAATAAAGTTATGGTTGTATTTTTTTAGTATGTTTTCGGTGCAAATAAAAAGTTATGAGTGTATTTTGTTTTGTATGTTTCGGTTGTATTGTTTAATTAATATGTTTGATATTTAACAAGTTTAATAAATAAATATTCGAAGTTTTAAATTCCAAAAAAAACCGAACCGGTATAAAAACCGTATTTACGAACATTTATACACCGAAAAAAAGAACCGGTCCCCCCACCCCAACCCCCCCCCCCCCCCCCCCAGGTAAAAAACTGATAGACCGTATAATTTATAACCGAAAAAAACCACCGATTTATCGAAAATTTATAAGCGAAAAAAAAACGATTCAGAAAAACCGTAAAAAAACCGAAAAAACCGAACCGTTTATTAGTGCATAGAAACACCCAATCCAAATCAATATAAAAATAAAAAAAAAAATAACGGTTATTTTAAAACCGATTTTCTAAAAATCAGAAACCGGTTTTAACCGATTTTTTTGCACCTCTATCTCAAACAGCTCCTATGTCTTATTTGTAGTTGGTCTTATTTGTGGTTGGTTTTACAAGAAACATCTTCTAATTGTGGGCTTATTTTTCATTTGTGGAACTGTTGGGTTCATATTTTTGTCGGCTTATTTGGTCATCAGCTTATTGTTAAGAAAGTTTTCGTGGCTTATTTATTGGTCTAACAGCCTTTAGAAAGCTTATTGTGGTCTCGTCTTAAGTTTTTCTTTGTGTGCTTACTTTCATCGTTCGTGTCTAAAAGTATAGCTTATTCAAGTTTTAAGTAGCTTATTGGTTCTCTTCCTCGTGGCTTATTTTCGTGTATAAGAACTTATTAAAGCTTTTTTGTGGTTTGCTTATCTTCTTGTTGGTGGTCCACGGTTCAAAGACGACAAGGACGTTGTTTTTTTGTTGTTTCTGGGTAAAAAGACAAGACGAAAGGAAGATAGTACTTTTTGGCTCCTAGCGAACCGATTTAGCAGCATAGTTGGAACCGATCTATTGTGCCATAGTTGGAACCGAACAACTTGCAAACCGAACTACTCAACAACTTGCAATCGAACAACTTGCAACCGAACGACTTGCAACCGAACAACTTGTAACCGAACAACTAGCACCAAACAACCAGTTTCCAAGATTAGAACCGAACAACTTCTTTTCAAGTGTGAACCAAACTACTCACAAGCATTAGGAACTGATTTAACAAGTTAATGGAAACAAAATCTCACGTTTTTTAAGTCGTTTCGGGTTTTACGGCTTCGAGTGACGGTTAACTACGAGACTTATAACTACTAGCATTACGATCATGAACTCGTTTCGATCATCGTGGTATATTTGGTTTTCACCGACGATAACCGTATAACTCCGCGAGCTTAAAAATATAAAACGTTACGTTTTCTAAATTCAAATCGAAGAAGACAAGTTGCATGGAGGGAAAACGTTTCTTTTTATTAATTAAATTTTGAAATTTGCAACTTTAGTCCCTGGAATTAATAACCTATTCACAGATTCAAAGTGTGAATCTCCCGTCTACTCTCATTTCTCTCATTTCATATGTGTGTTTTTTGTGTATTCTCCCATCCACTCTCTCTCTAGTTCTCTCTCTAAGTTTATAAGTGTGTGTGAAATAAATAGGGGTAAAGCCGTAGAATACCAACGAACTTTTCAAAATTTATCGATTTGGTACGTGTACTTCAAAAATTATCGATTTGGTACGTGTACTTTCATAAAGTGTTCTCATTTGCACATTTTGATGACGTGTCACGTTATTGATGTGCCACGTGTTAGCCTCTTACGTATGACACGTCATCAAAATGTGCAAAATCACTTTATGGAATATAGTCACGTACCAAATCGATAATTTTTTAAGTACACGTACCAAATCGATAAATTTTGAAAAGTTCGTTGGTATTCTACGGCTTTATCCCAAATAAATATCCTTCAATTGATATCAAGAGCCATGGTTCTATCTTGGTTTCTTTAGTGGTTTCGTTGTGGATATATTAAGCTTATTTTCGTCTTATTTTTGCTTATTGATTCTGTTTATTTTTCTATTTTTTTTCCTTTTCTTTTTATTGGTTCGGCTTATCAACTACTTTTAACATTTTTATTGGGCTGTTCTAACGTTTTATTGTGCTGCTTTATTTTCGTTCATTGGGCCACAAATATTACAAAATATCATCACAACTTTTTGTTATGATATAGTCATAGTTGAAGATTGGTAACCATTTGTTTGCTTGTGGATTCCTTAAAAAAAATAGTGGCTATTCATTTTGCGTGGGTTCTTTGCGTCAAACAGAGGTTCTGCGTCAAAAAAAGTTTCTCAAAGTTCATATGTTGTAGCTTTGTAGTAGAATAAAAAGAACTTCTTTCAAGCTTATTTTTCAGCTTATTTAGACTTATTTGGGCTTCTTTAGTCATGGTTTATCCTTATAGCTTATTTGGGTTGTAGCTTATTTGTCACGTCATTTTTATAGCTTATTCGTGGTGCTTCACGTGGCTTATTTTTGTGGTGGTAAAAGAGCTCTTGTTGTTAGCTTATTACGGATGCTTTTTCTGGGTTTATTGCCTTATTATTTGTGGTCACGTTTTGTGGTACGAAGAACAAACAATCACGGATGAAACGATGAGAAGAAATAGGTGCGTCAAGGTGTTTGATATTTTGTCAACCGAACTACTAAGAAGTTTATGAGAACCGATCTACTCAAAACCCAGTGACAACCGACTACTAGTGATCCTTTGTAAACCGAACAACTTGTGAACCGAACTACTTGTTTCGCTTTGGAACCAAACAACTTGCAAACCGAACTACTCAATAGCCAATGTCAACCGATTTACTTAAAATCAATAGGAACCGAACTACTCACAAGCATTAGGAACAAACATACACGTTTTAAGTCTTTTTCGGTTTCAAGTGTCGGTTAACTACGGGGCTTCTTTCCTATACCATTGCGATCGTGAACTCGTTTCAATCATCGTGGTATATTCACATTAAACTGACAATAACCGTATCATCCCGCAAGATTAAAAAGAACAATCATTGCATTTTTAAGAATTTAAAACTAGAAAGAAGGTCAAATGGAGGGAAATTCATTTATTAATTAACAAGAATTAGAAAATGACACATGCAGTCCCTGATTTACATGACCATTTCAAAGCTAGTCCTTTGTTGAGATATTAACCCTCATTGTTGAAACTACATTACACCGTTAGTCCTTATTCTTATAAAACAGCCCGTTAGTCCTCAAAAGCGAATCGTAATTGTACCGTTAGTCCTTATTTGAGTTTTAATCAACCATTACTCATTTTAAGTTGAAAGTTTGTGCACCGTTCATCGTTTTCGCTCATTATTTGTTAACAAAAGCTCAAGTTCTTCAACAACAACAACGATTAATCATTACTTCATGGTTTCTTCTTGATTTTATAAAATCCCGCGAAAGATTTAATTCTTTTCTCGGTTTAAATCATAGATTTGTAAATTCCCGTGAACGTTAATTGATTTCAAACCACAACAACAACCACTTAATCTACAAAAGTCCACAAATTTGATTTCACACATCAATTACTTTGAAAATGTTTAACATGAATGAGAGAGTTTACAATTCGCGATCACAGATTCAGAGTGTTCCTCATCATGTTTCAATGTTTCATCCACAAGCTTCTTAAGTGATTTATCCTCAACTATCAATGGTTCATCCACAACCATCTCAAGTGATTCATCCTCAATCATTTCAAGTGATTCATCCACAATCATCTCAAGTGATCCATCAACAAAGATCTCAAGCACCAGCTGTTTCTCTACAATCATCAGCAGATCCTATACAAGTTGATTCAAGCCTTGTTGTACCATACTTACTTCCAGCTGATGATCCACTTGAATGCTTAAACAAAGCTTT